>BMAO01018430.1:0-97403 GCA_019973975.1 Trichonephila clavata | reverse complement strand
AAACGACTCCGTTACGGTGGTGCAGGATGGCTCGTTTGGGGAGGAATTATTCTTGGTTCCAGAACTGACCTGCATATTCAGAGTGTAACGACGACAGGCCACATTTATCCGGATGTCATTCTGGAACAACATGTACGTTTGTTTCGGGGCGCCATGGGTGCTGAATTTCTGTTTATGGATGACAACGCCCGTCCTCACCGTGCAAACATTGTAGACGAATGCCTTCAATCGGAGGATATCACCCGTATGGATTGGCCAGCATACTCACCGGACTTGAATCCAATAGAGCATGTGTGGGATATGCTTGGTTGGCCGACGAATTGCAGCCCGTCAACCCCCTCCCACCTGTCTACCGGAACTTCGGAGGGCATTGCTTGATGAGTGGTGTAATATTCCCCAAGATCGAATTGATAATTTAATACTCAGCATGCGTAGGCGTTGTAAGGCCTGTATTGCATCGTCCGGGAGACATACTCCGTATTAACCATCATACTAACCATGTTATACTGTTTTTTGTAAATAGGTTCTTTTTTGAAATTTGCTCCAGGGAGTAAACATTGCAATTTTTATTAATTATGTCAAACATATAGCATCTTTTTTGCTCTTTACCTTCTGTTTAATGAATAGACTTTACAAATAAGTCAAATTTGTTTTGCTTCTGTCTCTTTCTTGGCCTGAACTTCATTGTCTTTAATTTATGGACATGAGTATATATATATATATATATATATATATATATATATATATATGTGTGTGTGTGTGTGTGTGTGTGTGTGCGTACCATATTTCCTAGAATCCTAGCAGTACTTTTTTCCAATGTTGATGCTACTAAAAATCGGGTGTGGCTTCGAGTCTAAAGGGAAAAAATTCATTGATTGAGGTATTTAGTACAATTATAGATTCATATAAGTTTTTGAAAGTGTATGATACTTGTAAAATAACTAATTATTCTCTTCTTGTTAATTCTCTTTTTAAATTTATTTTAACGTTGTAAAATTGGATATCTCGATAAACCATTTTAAACCATTTTTCATTTTTCACAAGAACTTGTTGAGAATTTGGGGAACGGCTTAGAATCGACGGTGGCATGTGTGCGTGTGTGTGTATGTGAGTAAGAGAAAATTATATATAATACTTTTAAAAGTCAACATAATGAAAATCTTATGTTTAGAACTACAAAAAAAAGAGTCAATTGATACAGAGATTAATTATGGAAGTCCAACTTTAGCATACAAATATAAAATTATTTAACATCAAACCATATTTAATGTGTGTGTGTTTTACAGAAAATTCAACAATTAACTGTTTAAAGCAGGATACTTTCAATATTCATGTTATATATTCATTTGTATGTAAACTTGACACAAAAGTCTCTTTGTACCTTAATTTTGGAGTGGTTAATTACGAATCATTTAAAAAACAGAGTATTGGAAAATGAAAGCTGACTTTTACGTTCGAATTTATGAAAATCAAATCTAAAAGCATGCTTTATTTCAAAAAATACATCTTACATTTACAAGTAATAAATAAATTTATTAGTTAACTGAAATAATATTTTTTTACAAGCATTGCAAAGCAAAAATGGAAATTAGAACAGACATTAAAATATTTATCAAAAAATAAATAACAAATATGTTGAATAAAATTTTAGCTAATAAATGTAAAAAGTCGATTAATCGTTATTCAAACAAACATTTAATTACTGGATTGTATTCAATTCCCTTTCTATAATATTAATGTTAGTTTTAAAATGTTTCATTTTTGGCTTACATAATTACCTTGAAATTAAAAAATAAATTAAGGAAATAAATATGTTAACGTCATACTATGAAGCAATGGTCTTCAAACTTTTTCAACTCACGGAACCTCTAGAACTTGAAGCTGCTTTCGTGGAACCCTTAGAACTTGAAGCTGCTTTCGTGGAACCCTTAGAACTTGAAGCTGCTTTCGTGGAACCCTTAGAACTTAAAGCTGCTTTCATGGAACCCCTAGAACTTGAAGCTGCTTTCGTAGAACCCTTAGAACTTGAAGCTGTTTTCGTGGCACCCCTAGAACTTGAAGCTGCTTTCGTGGAACCCCTAGAACTTGAAGCTGCTTTCGTGGAACCCCTAGAACTTGAGGCTGCTTTCGTGGAACCCCTAGAACTAGAAAGCTTTTTCAAAGAAACCCCCTTCCATACACATACTTCGAAGGATATATCTCAAAATAATATTTAAAGTAGATCAACAAATTATAGGCACTTTATGTAAAGGCAATTTAAAAAGTATTGCATATTTATTATTAAAAAATTTAATCATTTTTTTAATATAATTTACTTATTAATAATATTAATATGTGATTCACACACACAAGTGTCACCTATCCATGCATTATATTTAGTAAATAGGATATGTGCTTGCTTTTTTCCCACACAAACTATCGAAGTCTAGACCGATTGAGATTAAATGCAATCGCATTACATATTTTGAGTTTTAATTTGTTTCTGTAGACATTTACTCTGAGGCATATATTTTACTTAAATACACTATTCTGAATGGTATTAAAATGTTTATAGCTGTGTGAGAAATCCTGTGTATTTTGCATGAATTTTCAACCTAAAATATATAGGAACTTGCTTCAATTTAGGTTTTAACATTAACTCTGTTGATATGTTGTTCCCATTCCTTCATTAAAGGTGCTGTTTTCCACGAATGGAAAAAGTGCATTTTCCATTAGAAAACTGTTTAGTTTTACAAGACATTGGGCTAACTAACGAGTAGAAAATTATATCGCGGAACCCGAGATAGTAAACAATAGAATATTCACAATCTAGTACGAAGTATATATATATATATATATATATAAAGATAAAATGAGATTTAATATTATTTTATTATATTATAATCAAAGCCTAAATAGTGTAGCAAAATAAAGTTATTATAAAAAATAAAATTTTCAGTTTTAATGAATATAGGATGACCTTTAGAAACTTATACCTGTATAAACTTCACAGAGAACGTGAATCCATTTTGCATACATATTTATTTCTTTTCTCGACTTTTTTATTGTGATTCGTGGAACCCCTGGGTATGACTTGTGGAACCCCAGCATTCCGTGGAACACAGTTTGAAGACCACTGCTATACAGCAACAGAAGGCTATTGGCGATGGACCACGCAATTTTAAACCATTGGCATGTTTGAGATGGTGTTCCCTTCTACAAACTACCACACCCCTCCAATCAGAAGACTTTGAGATGAGGCACATTTAACGCACATCAGCTCCTTTACACGGCGGGTCGTCAGTGGCACTGGGGCTCGAACTCATGACACGCCGACACAAGCTCGTGACCATAACCACAGGGCTACCATGGCCGGAAACTTTTTTTAAAAAAATGAGCATTATTGAAGGGCTTTCAAAAATATGAATCAAAATACGAGCAAATAAAAAATGCTTAAGTATCTACCTACGTTTGGAGACAAGGTTTCTAAAATGTCATGTGATTGACAATTTTATGTCGTTTTGTTGTGCTTGTGACATAAATTAATGAAACACCCCAATCATGAAATTATACGACAGTTCAATTTTATTGAAATGAGGTCTTTTATAAATAGAATTTGGTGGAAATTATAACGAAATTCCAAACACTATATGGAATTCAATGCCATATATTTAATTTAATTTTTTTCAAAACATATTTAACACAGTTAGAAAGGCAATGAACTAAAATACAGAATATATTTAAAATTACTAAATTGCCATGGCTCATTGCATATTTTCTTATAGAAAATTTTATAAAATGTATGGTGTTCGTAACAATAAACTGTTAAAAAAAACTATCGATGTTTGTGAGTGAGTAAAAATAAACGTCACATTAGGGATTTGACGACGGACCTTATAATTTCGAACCATGGTTAAGTATCGAGGACGATACCTGAGCTAATAGCACCCTCTCCTAACTTCCACACCACACGAAGGGATGACGTTGTATCGCCCCCCTACGAGGCGGGTCTTTAACGGTACTGGGCTCAAACATACTTGACACGCCGCCCACGAGTCCGTTACCTTGACCAGTAGGCTACCGCGGCCACCTATTCATGTTAGAGCTAACTCCTTAGTTCATTACCTTTGTTATACTTTAAATAACATGCATACAAAGTGTCAAAGAAATACAATCGCAAATTTTTTGATATATCAGGTCTTAAAGAACAAACTTCGACAAAAAAATATACAATCTTAATCTTTATAGAAGGCATTTAAAAAATTTGATTCTTATTTTACTAAAATAATGCTTAATATCAGATACTTAAAATTCATCACTTTTATAACATAAATCTGGGGTCGGCAACCTATGGCACGCGGTACGATTTTCGGTGGCACTCTGCAGTACTCTACAAATTTATCAATTTTTGAGGGAAGGGAAATTGATAAATTTGTAATGGTCCTTATTTGACAAACATTGTCAGAATAATGTACATTTACGGAATTACGAAAAAATCTGAAAGATAACCCTTAAGATAAATTAACAGCTATTTTACAAACTATTGAATGTCATTGTTGGAGAGATTTAATTATTTGAAGAGGGAAACTTGCATGTACTCTCTATTTTCTGCTTTTGGTTCTACGTATCAAAGTAAATAAAATATTTCCTCTTATGAAAAATATTTTGAGTCCACAAAAAAATTGTGTGTTGCGTTTAACAACTGAAATTGTTTAACAACTTGTTTTTCGTGTTAAATTGAAAGTCAGAAATTATACTCCAGATTTTGCGATATGAAAATAGAGCCGTGTAAGCACTATGTTCGCATTAAAACTTTTATTTAACTATAATGAGGTTAATAATTATATTTTATGTTGTGTATTATTTATTTTATACAATATGTTTTAAAAAAAGTAACGTATATGTACAATTTTAATATTTTTTGAAGAAATAGTTATGTTCTATGCTGTTAAATTTTTATGTTAAGAAATATCTTTAAATAATGCAATTTTAATACATAATAAAACTGTAAATCCATATTATTGACCCCTAATCTCTAACTCTTACTTACTTACTCGGGAGAATCAAGCCTACCCATGCATTATCACGAGAATCAAATCGATTCAAAATTGTCCTACTGCGGGGCATGGTGAATCATATTGGTAGATTTATGTTAAGAAATATCTTTAAATAATGCAATTTTAATACATAATAAAACTGTAAATCCATATTATTGACCCCTAATCTCTAACTCTTACTTACTTACTTACTCGGGAGAATCAAGCCTACCCATGCATTATCACGAGAATCAAATCGATTCAAAATTGTCCAACTGCGGGGCATGGTGAATCATATTGGTAGATTGGCTTGGCACGCCACAACTGAAAGATTGCAGATCCCTGGCATAGACCTTCTTCGTTTTCTGTTTTACTTTTTTTTTCTGGTTGCTCGATTTTTCCCCTCCATAAAATGGCAAAGATAAAAAATATATATATATTTCTGTCAAATATCGATTAAGAAACTTAGGTAGATACACCTTGTAATGCCGGTCGGGCCCTGCTTCCCTCTGAAACCTCTTGTCTACCCGCAGACCCGGCTAGGTGTGTGGGAGAAACTGAATAATCAACAGACTTGATTCACACTAATTATTTTATTGTTACCAAAATATCAAGCAGACACAATAACAATCTAATTAAGATAACATATTGCATAGTAGAGCGCGAAGGTTAGACTCAATAGCCTGGTATAATAATACGGACCCTCAACTGATTCCACAATAGTTTAAACACGCTCAATATAAACTACGTCACACACTAATAAGCTAAATTCTATTTAAATAAGGATCACGATACCTGTATTTTTAGGAAGTTGAATCCTACACTTAAACCTTGAAGGCGATCCTTATCTGGATTTAATCATCGTCGATTGATCCACTCTCAGTAAACTTTCATTGATAAACTCCAAATGCACCTAATAATTCTACGATCCTTCACTCTTCAACTAACTCGCCAGCTCCTTGCTAACTTATTTGACAACTCTTCAAACTCGCGAATACAGAATTTATATAATATACTTCATTTGCATAATCACGCTTCCTTCACTCGGTGAAAGTTGGTTGAAATAAATATTTTTCTAAAAGAGTCCTGAAAGGATTAGTAGAACCGCGTACAGATCCGTCACAGCCTTATTAAACAAACTATTTCTTTAAAAAATTAATTTAAAAAGAAGTAAGTATTGATCAGTTGTTAAAATTTTTACATTTATTTAAAATTAATATTTATTTTTATATTTATTATTCTTCACATATTAATCGTTTTGTTACGAATAATTTAAGACGTATTATTGTACATATCTATACAATTTATTGACAAATTTTTTTTCATCAATTTTTTCAATCAATTAGAGAAAAATTCAACACCTGCAAAACTTTCTATTACACCAACTCCGCAACATTACGCTTCCCGTATACCAAAAATTTGAAGATCTCTAGTAAGAAAATCAAACGGGGACCTCAGATAAATAGCCTGCCCATTTAGATCTCTTATCTCCCCCCTGTAATCTGGATGACGGATGAACATATTTTCTCATAACTAACTTCATAAAGTTAGATAAATAATCCTCTCAGTTGACGGCGTGGAAAGGGAGTAAACAAGATACGGAAGGGTTTCGAGTGAGCCGTTTGAGAGAAACTCGTTGCAGTAGATTGATCAGCGGGTGATCTCTATGATGAAAAAGATTATGGATTTGTTGCAGTTTATAAATCTTTACGGAGAATAGGAAACAGAGTCTTTGCTCAGGCTAAGTACGAAATTAATCAATATGTTATACATAATTATATGTGCTTGCAGCAAACGTCTAATGTTAAATTATAATTCAGATTTAAAATATAGGGTGTCGAAAAACATGACTACAATTTCAAAAATCTATTAAAAACAAGCAATGTAAAAAAATTTTTAAGTCAATTCATACTTTGAATGGATGAATAGAAAGTATTTTATTAATGATTGAAATTTAAAATATATAAAATATATATATTAATAAAATAAAATGAATTAATATTCGAAAAAACTATATTAACATCAAGCATCATTCACTACAAGTTTAAAAAAATTATTTGAACTTTATCGGATGAATAGAAAGTATTTAATAAACCATTGAAAACTTGAACAAGATATATATATATATTAATAGTGTAAGATATATATAAGTGAGCTAATAGTAGGAAATGAATAAATAAACAAAGATTTTCACTTTCTTTTTTTCTTGCGTTTCAAAGAAAAAAAAATCTGTACGATAAAATGCAAACGACTTTTTCTGCGAGATTTTCTTTTTCAAAATGGTTTCACCTTAAGAACAACCACAAATTGTAGTACGGTTCAACGAGTTTAAATTTGCAACACATGTACAGCACAAATGAGGCACCACCACACTGGATTTTGGAAGTGAGAAAAAGATCCCAGGGCGATGGATAGAAAGACGAAGTCTAAATGCAGTGGTGACTTGGATCTCTAGACATAACATCTTAAAACTTCTTGTAGGGATACGTGAAAAACATTGTTTACTTATCTTCAATTAGTGACACTGAGGAAATGAAAAGTCGAAGTAAATTGACCATTTAGATTGTCGATCCTGCAATGTTTCATAGAACGTGGTGTGACAATTTGGGACAATTGATGAGTAGCGTGAGACTTGAGAAATTAAATTATTAATTTATTACTTCTACAGCTATATATTAATTAACGTATTTACATATAAATACGTTATTCAAACTATTGAGTATTTCAATAGCACGGAATATTTTATTAGTGATGGTGGAAGCAAAACACAACTCTTTTCGAGTGTTTCAGTGGACTTTCTCTACTATCTTGGAGTGGGATGATCCCTTCTGATTTCACTCGAAGTTCAAATCGCAAGTAGATTATTGTTTTTATCATGGCCATCGGTTGTCGTCGTGATGTCAGATGAAAGGATCCTGCAATATTTTAGAAGTGCACGATGTGGATATGAACAGCGTAACTTATTTGCATAGGAAAGCCGGTCTTGCAGCTGAGAGGCGGGAAAACGTTACGGTGGCTAGGAATCTCGTATAGACTCTATGTGTTGTGCATACCTATCTGTTCACACATTAAAATCGTGCAATAAAGCATTGTAAAAAATCTTTGATACTTTCTTGATGGAACAAAAAAAAACCGTAAGTGAATATCTATATTTATTCGTAATTTATATTTGGAAGTGTAGTCTTACTTTTAGAACACCCGGTGTTTTTTCATTGGGAAAACACTCTAATATTAATATGAAACACAAATCTATTGCATGTTTACAGTTAAAAGATAATAAATATACTTTTTCTATATATACAATCGAAAACTATGAAATATATGCAGAGACATATAATTTAAATTAAGGTATCAGGCTACGTTCGGAGCCGTGATTGTGCAAAAACGTATAAATGAACATTTTTTTTAAATATTTAGTGCCATGAATTATAATATACATATGAAATCGTTTTAAGATTATTATTTAAAGAAAAACTATTTAAATGTAATTTTTCGTCAAAAAAAAGAAGGCACATTTTCATTTCACAATATTTCATATTATATTTGACATATTTTAAAAACATTCTCCTTTGTTTAAAAAAAAAACCTTTTGTAATAATATTATTTTCTCTGTATATAGCTAAGAATTCTATAGCGAGATTGAACGAAAATTGTTAAAATATTCTCGTTATTTTCAGAGTTACAGCCCATTGGAATAATACTGGATGTTTCTTGTTAAAATTTCTCCATTCCGATGTAATAAAATATGAATAAATACACTTCTAAATTATATATTTAAAAAATTTAGTTTAACCTGGCATGGAAGTCTTAGTTATATCTAGGCAAAATGTCATTATTATATATTTTCTATGAAAGGAGAATGTTTTAAAAATATGACATTCTTGATTTTTTTTGTCTCAAAAATCTCATTTAAATAACTTTTTCCAGTAATAATACTTTTAAAACAATTTTATATATATATTCAAGTTCAACTGTCACTAAATATAAAAAAGTATCCCTTTGCACACTTTTTTAAATCATGATTTCGAGAGTAGTCAGTCACTTTAAAATATATTTTTTAAAGGGAAAATTCACTAATAAAATATCAAACAAAAATCTATCACATGTGTTTACAGTTTTAAATGATATTATATATACCTCTTCTACACAATCGGAAAGACTGTTAAGAATACTAACAAGGGACGGGCACGACTAAGTAAATTCATTTTGGGACGGTGTAATAGTAATATTCCCTTAGGGTGTTCAACCCTCAGTGTATCAGCGCCGAATGGCCAGTCAATTGGAAGAAAATAGCCTTGGAAATTCATGCTTAGCTTTTATACAATTAAGTTTTAATTACTTCCAGCGGCGCAGGGGCATAGTCGGCAGTGCACCTGCTATCTACGCAGGCGGATAGGGTTCGAGTCGCGCGATCAGCTTTATTTTCAAATTCATTTAATTATTTTTTTAAATTAAATAAATTTATTTAAAAAGGACTTGTTAAATATTTTCTATAATTATAAAATAATTAAATTAATAATATAAACAAATATATTTTTTATATTTTTTATATTAATTATAAAATAATTAAATTAATAATATAAAAAATATATTTTTTATATTTTTATATTTATTATATTAATTATAAAATAATTAATTTAATAATAATAATATATTTTATAGATTATGTTTTATCGTATATAATATTTTATTTATAATATATTGTATTTCCCATTATAAAACTATTTGTAACTACTTTTTTATATAAAATGTCGTTTAATATTTATTATAATACATTTTATTATAAATATTATTTATTAATATAAAAATATATTTATAAAATATAATATAAATATTTATATAATTACAGCAATTATTTTACTTTATAAAATACAAAATAATTACATAAAATATCATTTAATATTTAATAAATAGATTTATTTAATAAAAAAAAATAATTAAATCAATCTGAAAAAAAATTCATCACGTTATTCGAACCCTATCTGCCCGCCTAGAAAGCAGGTGGGCAACCAATTGTGCCACTCCGTCGATGGATGCAATTAAAACTTAATTGTATAAAAGCTAAGCATGAATTTCGAAAGCTATTTTCTCCGAATTGGCTGGCCATTCGGCGCTAATACATTGAGGGTTGAACACCCTAAAGGAGTACTACTATTACACCAAGTCCCAAAATGAATTTCCTTAGTCGTGCCCTCCCCTTGTAAGATAATTTTTTATTTAATTTAAGGTATCCGACTACTTTCAGAGCTGCGATTTTGCAAAAGTGTATAAATGAATAAATTTTTTGATACTTAGTTTCACTTGAGCTAGAATATATAAGGTCTCTTCAAAAAGTATCCATCCTTGAATTTTCCCTCGCACATTAGACTTTTAAACGTGCCACTGTTCATTCATATTTCTTTTTCAAACGGTTGAGGATTTTGTATGTGTGCAAATATGTATACGCACAATTTGAAGCATGGTATAGTAATAAATCTTGCATTGCATAGGGACAGAGATAGTATCGGCATTTTTGGATTATCTGTCTATTTTCATTTCTTCTCGAGATACAAATTGCCCATTCCCTTGTCAATCCCTGTTCTTTATCGAATATTTTGAAGAATCTAAATTCCTGATTTTAATGAGAAATTTCCGCCTTCACCACTAAGAAAATCCCGGATTTCTGTACCATGTACAAACTACATCTCTTAAAACCTAACACGAAGAATATCACTATAATAATTAAAATTATATGTAAATCTACAATAGGAAGATGGAAATATCAGTGCCCGTACAGAGTATGGACAAACCGTTTGTGGCCCCCTTTCGGTAGCCTATACGGTGTACGACAAACTAATTTTAAAGGTTATTACTATTATCAAATCAAATAATTGCTTTCATAAGACGCTTACAATTTTATTTCAGGATGATAAGGCAAGTATCAGTAAAAATGCGAATAATAATGATCATACTCCTTGCTTACTTTTTATAGTAAAATAATATTTAATCTATACTTGGATTCGATGGATTTTTGCTAGTAATACAAGCACATTAGTTACTACAACTATTGAATCTACATAAAACCATTTTATTTACATATCGCATTGAACAATTTCAAACTCTACATCATTAAAAGCTACCATGTTTCAAAATATTTGACACTGAAACTGTATAAATTCAATTATTATCCAATCAAACTTTTTTTGTGTCTGCATCTTTGTAACTAATTATATATGAATAATTTACAATTATTTTATTCAGCAGACTATATATATATATAATTAAATATTTTATCATACTGCCTGCATTTGTATTAGTTTTAAATACTTGGTTTGTTACGCAGTTAATAAATTGGTGCTTTATTTCATGAAAAAGAACAAAAATAATGGTTATTTATGATTCTAGTTACTCCAGAAATTTTCAAGATATGGAAAGCTACTGAATTTTACAGTGTTTCCTTTTATTTAGCTGCAATATCAGATATATTTCTCAAATTTTAAAAATAACATTCCATATTTCAGAATTAAATAATAATATAAATTCGACTTTAATTTAAGCATAAATTTATATAACCCTCTACAAAAACTTCTTTTTCAATAAATCAATAAATAACAATGCTTGTCGGAACATAGATTTAGAAATAAAAACAACATCTACAAGTTACAATTCATGTACAGGTTTTTTTAATTTTTACTCATCGAAAGATTCTATGTTCTTAGGATTTAGCAAGTGTTTAATGAGAAAAAGAAATTGACAAATAAATATGTTTTGTAACCTCTGTATAACAGTGCTTTACTCTCTGCAACCAAATTTAGCATATTTCATGATGAATTTGGCGTCCCCATCACCACAAATCCTGTTTGTAAGTTTAAACTAAGAATAAAGATTTATAACTCTTGTTAAAATTAACATATGAATAATAATACTCTATATCTTTCATCTATTCATCATCCTTTGACATTTTCAATAATGTTAGGTATATTGATGTATATATTGCTGGCGTATTATGCCGCCAACCAAATTTGCCGTCAAAATAAGTAGCCAAATGCTACGATTAGCAGCCAACAGTGGAACACAACTCCTGCACATGTTCGAACTCACTAGTAAAAATGGCAAAATTTGGCGACACTTTCTAAATTGGAGAAACTGGTCGACAGTATAATACGTAAGTACCATATATAATTATCTTCTTCTCTCGAGGTTCAATTGACATTTGTTGAATTATTATAGTAATTATTATTACTATTATATACCGTATAAAATTTTGCACTTTATACTTAAGAGAGCCTCAACTTTAATTTAAACTTTAATTTAAACAGTTATACATTAAAACAGTATTGTTATTTTGATTTTACTCTCTTTTCAAGCAAGTTTTAGTTCATTTGACTGCGGTGGACATTTAGAAATCTATTGGTAAAACATAATTTTTAGAAATGATTTTTCAAAGGCTTGGTTCCATTCTTGCTATAACCTCGCACAGAAGTATTAACTGCTCAGCAAAAAATACATTTTTGACAAATAGAACTTGATTTACAAATATTTATATCAATTTCTGGAAATAAATTTAATTTTTGACTCCTCAAATTAAATCTAAAAGTAAATAAATAAAATATGACAATGTGTCTTTCAAAAATTAAGTTTTATTTCACAAGTACCTTTATTTTCTCTCTTTATTCTTCATTTCGGAATTTCCGCGAAAGAACAATGATTGCAAGAGTAAAAAAAAAAAGGTTTTATTTGTGGACAAAGAAAAAAAAATCACCTACGCGTAGCAAAATAAATAAATATATAAATAAAAAAATAAGAAAAGAGAAGATTAAAAAAAAAAAGGATCTATCTACTCTTAATTGGATTCGTATGCCTGTTATTTCTGGACATGTTGTCATGGTTACAAACGGAAAGGATTTCCTTAAAATATGCTTGAAGTTCAAAATAGAAAATAAATCCCATAAATCCGGCACAAGTCCCACCCCCTCTCCTCCTTTTCACTATTTCTTTTTGTGGCCGAGGAAAGTCAAATAATGCTTTCTAACTGGCATTTGTGGTAAAGAATCCTAAAAAGGTTATTTTTCCCGTGTATTTTTTCCCCTCATCTGTATAAATATTTTTTAAATAAATTCTTAAATAATACAATGTTATTATGATGGGGTATCTATTTTTCCTTAAATGTCTTAAATGAAATACGTTTAAAATGTATTTTTGTTCTAAAAAAATAATTTGAGGAAACAATAATTAAATTTCAAAACAAAGCTTTGTTTGTATTTTTCTGTACTCATGTAATCATAATGTTTCTTTTTAAATTTTGGGATAATATGTCAAAAAAATATATTTGAATTTCTAATTCTTATCTATAGTAAATAGCCAATTATTTAATAAATTATATATTTAATACATAATTTTATTATCTAATAATTTTTTTAATATATGATTTGATAATCTAATATTTTTAAATACATTTTAATAAACAATTATATAATTTAATATTTTCAATATAATTTTAAAATATAATTCAAAATTTGTAAAGACTATTCATATAAGATGATGGAATGTAAAAACTACAGATGATATTAGGTTTAAAGCTAATTTTTTCAATAAGGAAGTAAGTGACTTGATGGAAATGTATTTTATTTCAATATTTCTATACATAAATACCAAAAAGTATTTTAAAGTACATTTAATGTTTGTTTTTTTACTTTAACAGAATAAATTTTTATAAATTATAATATAGTTGATTATATAAAAAAGTTAGATTTGTTTTTAAAATCATTATTTGGAAATGGAAATGATTTTTAATTATCATTATACATAAAAATTATTATATTTTAATATTATATTAAATATTTTTACAAAAATTTAGATAATATTATTTCCTGGTTAAATAAACATTTGTGTGAGTGTGTGTTTTTAATTTTAGAATAAATTTATGCTTCGAGATTTACTTTTTTAATTATTCTGCAATATAACAAAAATGTTTTATAATGTAAGAAATTAAATTATTGTCTTTCAAGTTTTGTCATTTAATTTATTTATTTAATATTAAAGTAACAAATGTTACTATAATTGTAACAATTCTTATATTTTTGTTTGACGTCTTAGAAACTTATTTCTCTCTCTCTCTCTCTATTTCTCGTTTTTGAAAGCATTTATGACTAATAGTTATTTTTAAATTGTCTTTCCATTAAATGTTTCATAATATATTTCTGTTCCAGTTATTAAAACATTTCCACGTGTCGTTTCTTAAAAGACATAATTTCATATTATTTATTACACAAATTTTTTCAAAGATTCCTTATTTCTTAAATGACGTTTAATTTTTATGTATCTATTTATCGCAATATTATTCATATTTTTTTTGCATAAACAGAACATAGCTCAGAAACTATTTTTATAAATTATTAAAATCAACTAGTATACATCATGATACAAGTAAGTATATGCATATATACAGCTGTGTTATTTTGAATAAAATTTACCCTAGTATACCAAAATTTTTTTTTTATATTATGGTAATTTAATTTATTATAAGCTGAATGCATTATTTGCTGTAGATAAAATTGATGCTCCTATTTTCAATTATTTCAATTGTTTGTTTATTTTAGTTCATAGGCTCTTAATTAGTAAATGAATCACCGAATAAAAAATCTAATTATTTTATTCAGAAAGTTGTTAATTTATTTTGTTGCAGTATGTGAAACAAGTATTTGTATTTCTAGAGAGGTTCATAAATATACAATGCAATCAATATCTTTACTCCCTTTTCAATCAAATTAGCCAAATTCACAATTTACTATTAGGTTTCATTAATAATCAAAAATCTTGACTATTAGAGTAAAAACAAATATTTATTTAAGAAGACGGAAAAAAATTCTTTTTGTGAAGGAAAAATATTAAGGCTGAGTGCGAACATTATTGTTTTCTTTAATTTTCTAGTTTTTGGTTGATAATTCATACAAATTAAATATTCATGCAAAATTTAAAATTATTTCATGGATATAGTTTTTATATTGGAATTTTTTAAATATAAACGTATTGTGATAAATTAAGTAAATATTTATAGCTTTTTCTTATAAATCTGAAGTTGAGGAAATGAAATCAGCTGAGCATAAAAAAGTAAAATCAATTAAACCCTAATTTAACGTTCAAAAATTTAATTTACAAGAGGTAAGTGGATGCTAAAAGAATGTACTAATTGCTATATTTTTTTTAAATTTTCAATCATCTTGATTTCTCAAGTTCTTCGATCATTCTTTGAATGATATTTTATAACACGATCTTGATTCTCGAAAGTGCGATATCTGTCGCCAATAGCCTTCGTGAGGCTTCAGAAGGTGACGTTAATAAGCTATCAATCATTAACTGAACAGTTTTTAAAAAAAAAAATTGAGTTATTAAATCCTTTTACAAATTGTCAATATTAAGTCTTCAAAAAAAGTCACCGTATTTCATGGCTTTCAACAACAAAAAAAAACTTGTAACCAAACGTCAGCAAATAAGTTCTGGATCGGTTCCAAAGAAAGTAAATAAATTACTAAAACAGTTTAGTTCAAATTATAACTATGCACTAGGTAATTGATATAACAATCAGATCTCTTTTGTTAAATTAATCTTAGAATATTTTAACATAGTTTTTCAATTCTTCATTTAAATATAGCATTTAATAAATGAAATATTCTGAATCGAACGATTTCTTCTTTCATGTCTTTCTACTAAAATACGTTTTAACTAAAAACAATACAAAATGACATTCATTTTTAGCAAATATCGTCTGTATTATACATAAATATTTACAAGTGATGAATATTATTTTCAACAAATGTATATAATTAGTCTCACATAAGATAAAATAAATCTTAAGTATTAATGAATTCTCAATATGTAAAAAAAAATTACAACATGTAATGAAAATGTAATTAAAGTAAGGATTTAACACATCACAGAATAAATAATTTCTATATAATGATATATATTATTATTATCCAGAAAAATTCTCGGAATAAAGTTTTGAAGGAGATTTAGTATTCTCTTATACGAGAAAACATTTAAAGTAAGGAGAAAGAAAAAAACGTTTTCTTTTTCTAATCAAGTCTTTAACATTGCTGTAGATCAGTGATTCTACATATATATATATATATATATATATATCTTTGGTGTATAACTATTTTTTGTATATATTTTTTATATATTTTGTAATATATATATATATATATATATAATACACTATGTAAAATAGTTGATTAAAATTTTCAATGTTATATGAAATATATACGGCAAATACAACAAAATGTTTATTTAGTAATTTATTATAAGAATACATTTAATACGAAATTTGAGCTTGGTAAATTTTGATAATTTGTTTGTATTTCGTCGTAAAAAAATAATGTTACACTCATTTCGTCATCTTCATTTAAAAGTCTATCTTTTTTTCCATTGTTATATTTATCAATGATGAGAATGCGAATTCATGCAAATAAGGTGTAGAAAATTGAAGCAATATTTTAAAAGCTTTTTTGGCTTTTATGAGATAATCCCCTCTAATTTAAATCCATAATGAATTAATGGACTCTATCGGTTGTTTTGAAAATTAATTTCGATTAATACAAAACGAAATTAGTTTTCCCCCTTCATTCAAAGTTAATTTATAGGCAGATGTATCCGTACAGAAATGGATTAAGAACACAATCAAATATTTTATATATATCTATCCACGAAACGGCTCAATGATTTAGTTCAAATTTTTTTTTCTCAGAGCATAATAAATTTAGCGGCACGCAAAAGTGCCGCTGCACAATGGTTGAGAATCACTTTTATAGATATATAAAAAAAAGAGAATATTTATTGCTCAAAAATTGCATTTATAAAAATGTGCAAAACATTGCAAATGTATGTAAGCTGCTTTTCCGTTCGTCTTAAGCCTTCACAATGAAGACAGATATTAAATTGTCCTTACTTCATAGAAAACTACAAGCTCTGTAGCATAAAGATTGAAGGTATCCGACTACTTACGACAGCATTTTTTTTAAAAAAATGGAGCTATAAAGATTTTTTTGTGTGGTTTTTTTTTTATATGTTTAGTGTATTTTAAGAAAAATATGCTAAAATTAAGAAGGGAAAAATAAATTATTATTACTAAAATGGAAAAAATGGTACAAATTTACAAAAAAAAATAACATAAATGGGGTCCATTCTGTACCAAAAGTTTATGAACAAATTTAAAACTTTTCCATTCTGATGCGTTACTGCGTTATTCATTTTTGAAATGACCTTCAGGATAACAGTTATTTTAACCTTTACAAAAATTAGAGCCCTTTTTTTTCTTAGTTATTATATAAAAAAACAGTGAATATATTCACATAAGGAACTGCAAATTTTATAATAAAACTGTGATTGATAAATCTGAAAGTTAAAACATTTCTTATATTATACAAAACATACAAAAAAATTTCAGTTCATTATTTTCAAAACTGTTTGAGCGATCGCTGTCCCCGTTTGAGCATTTTCAAAAAAACACATTTCGAGTAAAACGCGTTTTAAAGTATGACATATCTTGCTTGAAGTAATGGCATCTGCTTTTACTAAAACACTTGTAGTTTTGTTCTAGTGAATGGAAAGTAACAAACTTGGTATTTTTATAAAGCTAATAAAATTGCCTATAAAATAAAATCATAAAAAAATGTCAATTTTGGGCAAAACTCATAATTTTAGGGTAGTCGGATACCTTAAATATATATTTTGAAAAAAAAATATATATAATATTTGCTTAAAAAATTTATAAAAAAAATACTTGTATGAAACCCCAAAGAAATATTTCTGAACAGACATCACGTTCAATTGTGATGTAGAAACTACTATTCAAAGAGATGTTACTCGTGATTTAAAAATAGGAGCCCTAAGTAACATTCAAATGATTCTAATGTAGAGGAATTGTACCCACGAGCTTGCTTGTCTAAACTTGGTAATAGCTGCAGAGAAACGTGCTCTTCCAATTTTCCGCGAAGCTGAATTAGAGAGAAAGTCGTTAATTATCTGGGGCGTGGTGTCAATTGGGACGAATCTCTAATTGCAGAGCGTGGGCGTATCTTTATTCAATTTATTACGTACGCTCCGAAAAATAAACGCTACAGCGTGGAAACAAAGAGACAACGTCCCGGGATGTCCCGTTGTGCTTCTCAAGTTTCTTCTTTATTAGCTCCTATTGTTTTAAATGCAGGGATTCAGAAGATTTGTTTGTTTGAGCGGGGTGTTGAAGGGGTGTAATTTTTAATGGCTGTGTTTGTACTACAGCAAAAGATTTCATTGAAGAAAATTTTTTTAAGTATCATTCAAATTTTCGTTTTGTTAGTTACATTTCAAAAACTTCTTAGTGATATTAAAATATTCCTCCCCATTTCATATTTAAACATTCCTGCTCGTTTTATATACTAAGTACTTATAAGAGTATGTTAGATCTTTCTCAGAAATTAAAGACTGTCAGCTTTTTTGCTAATTATTTGCTTTCGTCAATCGTTAAAACAATCCTAAATATCTGGGGGGAGGGAAATCACACACACACACAAATTCTAGCCAGAGATGTGATGGGTCCAGTAGCACACAAAAAAAATTTTCAAACGGGGGGGGGGGTGTCCATGGTCAAAATTCCCCCAACCCATATTATACCTCAAGAGAACACCAATTGATTTTTCTAATTTTGTTGATTTTGTTAACAAAAGAAAGTAAAAAATAAATTATTGAATAAAAACTAGCATTAATTAATAAAATAAATTGTTAATTGCAAGTACTTAATTAAATTTTACGTTATATATATATATTGTTACGTAGATCGGGGTTCGAGGATTTTATGCAAAATCAGTCGTAAATAACAAGGCAATTCTTTACGAGCGATGAGTATTTATTGTAGAAAATCAACCCTTGAAATACAGGATTCTGCAGCAAAATTCACAGAATAAATAACAGAAGGATTTCACACCTTCAACAGCACTCAGACACAATAAGCAGTGTCTAAAATACACGTATGTAAATGACTATTCACAAGCACAGCCGAGCTAATCAAGTTCAAGGCAAGTCTACTAATCGCTAATCAAAACAATGCTCACTTCTCGCTGGTTGAAATCAGACTGACTACTCGCTGGCTGAAACCAGACTGACTCTTGCGGCGAGTATCACTCTATTTATAGCAGGGACCGAAAGTTCCGGAAAGATGCGCTCGCGTCATAGATCGTGAAATTAGTGGATTTCTCTACTAATTTCTAGAAGAATCCAGAGGGTCCCGAACTCGCCAAAGTCACCAAGTTGATCGCCAAAGTCGCCAAATTGGTCGCCAAAAATGATGCCAACTTGGCTCTATCGCTAATATTTTGCCAAGTTCCCATTGAATCGTCATTATAACGTAAGGGACGGCGTTTTGCTTGTGAATATTACAACTTTAACATGAAATAAATGTAGCATAGAGTAATATAAAGGCATTGGAAATCCAAATACAAATTATTTGAATTATTGTATACAAAATTCGTAACAATATATATATCTATAGGATTATCATCAATAGAAAAAAACTCAAGGGCCTTGGGGGGGGGGGTCCGGACATTTAGGACACCCCTCTTGAGTGCGCCACTCGTTGGGTCTAATAAAAATCTTTTATATTGTAACGGACAATACGGTGTACATTACAAAATCTCATTGTGTGGGAATTTTAAATTAAGCACCTCAAAAAAACCTTCGTCCCCCCCCCCCCATTTGGTCAATTTTGTTACAATTTTGAATAAGCCTCTCTTTAACTGTACGGAAATAAAATTTTCAGTTAAAAGCAACCGAGGTAAAAATACTGAATTTTACTTTATGCATACAAACGAAATGGTATTATTCATAAAGGGATATTTCAATATTAGGATGTCCCCCCGTTGAATATCCATTCTATCAATAAATGACGCGTTATCTTTTAAACCATACAAAAATGTAGTTAAATATCGGGAAAGCTGTTTAAATGTATCTATAGATACACAAAAATGTAAAATCAAAAGATCATTTACGTTTTCTTGTTCTTTATTGTAGGGTAATTAAAACATTATGCATATATGTGTATATATAAAAGCACAAATATGAAATATATTTATGTATATGGTTTTATAATCTAAGACTTTTATAACTCCATTAAATATTGATGATGTAATTAGAATCATAGTACTTATATATAATACATATCTAAAAAAATGCAATAAAACAGGAAAAATTTAATAATCTTGTTAAGTTTTTGAACTATTATAAAACTATTGTTTTCAATCAAGACCTTTATAAGAAAATTAGGATGTTCTTGACCGTAACTGCTTAGCCAACCTATATCTACAATTTTGAAATAGACCATGTTGATAATGAATCCTACTTTATTTACCGTGTTTTGGTAAAAGTAGTGAATTCAAACCAAATATATTCCACATTTTACCTTAACTTATTAAAAACTAACTGTAACTCAGTAAAATTTGAAATTTTAGCTGTAGATTTAGAGACAATTGATAAAATAAAATATACAGCAATATTTTATGCTAAAAGATATGTACTTAGACTTTGTGTATAGAATATATCTCATTGCAACCGCAAATTACATTCAACGATCTATAAAAATAGTGTATTAAATGTTTTACTTTTAAATAATAAAATAATCACAAACAAAATATACTAATTCCCCAAAAGGTTGGATAAGGAATGGCTGTGTACCTAGCAGCCATATTCATTTAATTCCTCAGATCAACGTCTCTGGCTTAGTTTCGATGTTATTACCACTGGACGGACGAAGGGCATAGAGATGTTTCAAATGAATCCCGATTTTGTCTATGAAAGGTTTACTGACTTCCTGGAGAATGTCACCTGCCCACCTATATCGATGAGCGTAACATCACTACCACACTAGGAGTAATGATTTGGGTAGGCATCACATTCCACCAGTGTTCCGTGTGCACATTACGGGGAGTTTAACATCAGTCAAGTAGGTTGCATGAGTTGTTTTGCCTGCAATTTGGCCCTTTGTGAAAGCCATCTCTGACGCATTACTCCAACAAGGCAATGATCAACATCATGTCTCAAGAAGAAATCTTAATAGCTTGAATGGAATTGACATCCTTCTATGAGAGGTAGCCTCAACCGATCATCCCCATCGAATATGTAGGGGCCCTTAATTTACGTGGAATGTACTGGGCACCATGTCATTAAATCTTTGGCATTATAGAAGCATGTATTCTTCCCCAAGAGGCTACACTAAATACTTAATAAAACTTCTCTAGTGAATAACTTACCTTGTTTTTTAATAACTCATGAGAGTATTATCTCTATCATCCTTGTTATTTTTACATGGCTACATGCATTTCTTCAAGATGTTGCAATTCCTTTATTGAGGGATGTATTGGCACATCGACTGTTGTGATTTTACTGTTGCCCATTGCTGGCAGATATGAAAATAATAAGACATATTGTTGTGAATTATGGACCAGGTGGTCTGAGTGGGGGAGTGTAGTTGACACCACCCTCAGATCCCACGTGGTCTATCTCGATAGAAACCATATGTAACGGATTCTGTCTCAGTTGTATCTTGAACTTGGCTTCGGCATAACGAGATGTGCTATTGTTTACTCGTATATTTTAAGTCTTAATATTGTTCTTGGCTTCGGCGTACCAGGTGCCGTTGTTTATTAGGGTATTTATCTCGAATGTTAGAATTTATTCTCTTTATTATTTTCAGTCTTATCATAGTAATGGTTTATTTTGTTAAATATTTTTAAGTTCATCGTTGAAAGTTATTGTTACCAATAAATCCAGGAAAAAGACAATTCTAGGATTCCAGTATATTATTATTTTATAACACCACACACACTCAACAGTATTTAATTCACATATCCCGACGTTAATGAGGTTCAGGGAACTCAGATCAGTCGGACTGAGAGAAGATTGACTTGTTATAAGAGACATGCGTATTTTGATGCAACAGGAACTGTTGCAGACGTCCAGCAAGCAATGGGTACCTCTATCGATCATTTCACCCATAGTTCGCATTATTTGTAGCTGTTTCATGACGAGGAACTAAACTCGCGTAGACAATTATGACAACCATCTTTAGACAATTATGACAATCATGGCAACAGTAGAGCGAAGTCATAAAATGTTGTAATAAGGCCGCACCAGATGAACATAGGATGTCGAATGGCATCAAGTGGTCTTCATCAACGAATCCTGTTTCTGTTTTGGTGGAGTCGACAATCCAATCGATGTGTGGAAGCAACGTAGTCAGCACCACGATTCCCCGTTCTTTGAACAAAGTTACCCATCCCTTGTAGTTCCATGCATGAGGTACAATTGCATATGATGCTACAGCCAACGGTATGCTCAATAAATATCATGTATCCAATTACGGTTTCATTCTTGATTTCATAGTTTCATTTATTTTTCCAACGAAATAATACTCAACTCTATATGTTGTTATAATATCCACAACACGTTGATGTCTTGCCACTGCATGCATTTAACCCCAGACCCATTTTGAATCGAGTTTACATGGATTGACATGAGACGAGAAGTCGTCACTAGAACTATACCACGTACTCACAGGAACTATATGCTAGGGGTCAGCTACCAGAAAATGGACGGTCTAAAGACTTCACAAAGGACTTAGACGATTCACTACCAAATGCTTGGCACGTTGGTTAGGAATAATTGTAGTCATACGCCAAATTGAGTGAAACTTCTATTCTGCATTTTGCTCAATAAACATTGCATATTTCAGTCTCCAATTAATCTTTTAAAATTCATTATCTTATAAGAATGAAATTCGATATGTTTGTAAGAATAAAACTCTTAACTCTATAAGAAAAATAATATATTATAATTTATAAATCCTAGCTAAAACATAATGCTATCAGATAATAAAGTAACTAAAACAGAGTAATATGTATGAATACATACATGTTCAACTTCCTGTTAAACCAAATGAAATTTAAAATGTTGTGTTCCAGATCACTGAAATGTGTTTTACTGTTCTTTAAACGTCATTAGAATAATTATTAAATTCAAATAATTAGAAAAGTTTTTTAGTTAACATTTTACATTGCTTCCGAGAATTTTATTTCGTAACAGTTTAAAAGCCTCTTATTGTTTAGCCTCTTATTACAGTTGAAATATTTTATTATTTATGTTGAACATGCGATTATTCTTTTATTATACTTGTATTAAGCACAATATTAAACTTCGTATCACATAATATCAGTTTATGCAAGCAGTATTATATATATGAATTTATTATTCTTACGCAGAATTAATTTGTTCGAAGTATTATGAATGGCTTTAATTTTAACGGATATTACACAATAAAGCAGCATTTTTCAGGTTTTTAAAAATTGTTTGTATATTTTAGGATTATATATATATATATATATATAATTAATCGCGAACACCTCTTTATTCTAGAACGAAATTTCGTGTTGCTTTTCTGTGCTTACAGGGTGACCCAAAAATAAAGCCGAAACTCTGCACAGCCAAATTTCTCGTTTTCCCCAGATTCCTATACCTGTGCAATCCCTAATTTACGAGTAAAATACGAAAAACAAAGTATGATGTCACAGCCATATTAGATACATCAGGAGAAGTATTTGCAAATATTTAAAAAGGCAGATGTTCAAAGTGTCCACAATGCATATCGAGACAGGTTTGAGCACACCGTGGGATGGATAAGTGCACACGTTCCAACTGCGTGGTGTTCACTGAAGTACAAGAAACACGCAGACGTGCAATTCAGTCCGTTTGTAAAGTCACGACGTCTCGAGGCATCTATTTCTTTAAATGACCCCATAGGAAAAAAATCCAATGGCATGAGATATGGCGATCGAGGTGGCCATAAAAATAGAACCCTCACGTCCGATCCATCGACCGTGGAATGATGTCCAGCCTATCATGTACAGGATCACATAAATGTGCCAGAGCCCCATCATAAACCATCAAGCATCATCATTTAACATATTTTTCTCGTAAGCTATGGATAGTACAGGTAAAGTTCTTTAAGCATTTTTTGTTTACTCACAACGAAGCATCTGGCTGTAAAGGGTTTGGGAGCTATTTTGGGGATACCCTGTATATTTCAAAACAAATATTATTGTAATATATTCCTTACAAACCATGTATATATAGAGCTCTTAACTAATTTATATATATTTTTATGAATTTCACAAGGACCATCTATATGCTAAAATCATAGACCCAATTATATAGGCATTTACATTTTCATAAAAAGGTATAGAACAAAGTAAATGGTACGTCAAGTTTGTAAATCTAATCCTTTTTATAAATTTCTTCTTAAAGCTGTTAACTTATAAATTTACGGAAAGAAAAATGCTTTGAATTACATAAATATAAGGTTTTGTTCTTTAGTTTCTATTAAACAAATTGAATTTTTAAGAGCTTACTTATTGCTCAATAAGCCTTCTTTAGCACTTACACCCAAAAAACTTAATTTCAAAAAGGTTCTGTTTATTTGAATTCCCAGCGTTCTGAAGGCAAGCATTAATTATTTACATAAACAGTTTATCACACATACAACATTGTGTTTACTTTTCAAACCAGAGAAGCATTGTGTGTTTCTTTCATTAAATAAAAGTGTAAAAAAATAACATTTTACTTTAAACTCATTACTTTTTTTTTGTTACGTGAAAATTCACAACATTCTTTTCCCTCTTTTTTCCCCTTCCCCGGCTCCTGAAATGGGAGGATTTAAATCACCACACGTGAAATAATTGTTCCTGGAAAGCTCAAAAAGAAGATTAAAATCCTTTTAGAAACAGGAATATTAAAATAACAATAAAAAAGCAATGCGGAGGAGGGGAACGCTATTTTTTTCCGTTCCACCTCCTCGTGCAGCGCCATTTTGAAGACCGTGTTTCTTTTCTTTGCATAGCTTGCTTTTGAAACAGGAGTCTTCAGATGGAAGCAATGAAGATTTAAAGACCAGACAGGCAGTCCTAAAGCTCTCGATTTGCGTTATTGGGCCTTATTTCAAGTATTTGTTTTATGCATAGAAGGAAAGGAGATGCTTTTGATATATAAAAATGAAAACTTATAAGCTTTGGAAAACAAATACAGAACTTTACAAATAAATGGAAAGGGTTTTTATTTTCCCTTTTATCAAAGGAATCAGAAACACAGGAGAAAAACGCTAAGCATACCTTTTTTGCATCAAAGTCGCAACGTTTTTTCTACTCCATGTTTGGCATGCTAGTTTCTTTCTTCTTTGATTGTTCTTCCTTGACATCGTATCTTGTAAAAGTGTATCATTTCCTGACAAAAACACTGCATCACAAAGCTTTGATTCTCCAGATTAAACATGAAAGACTTTGGTATGTGGCGTGTTCATTTTGGCTTCTTTATGCATACTGGAGTTCTAGCAATCGGCTTGACTAGGCAGTCAGACGTAAAAATAATTATTACGATTCGTTGCATTATTATTAAGTCTTGCGCGAAATGTAGCTATCTCACAATTTATTCTGTCATTTGATATGATGAAAGGCTTTATGATTCACTTTGATTTTGGGTAATTATATTCTTCTGGATGGCTTCTTAGAATTGTAACATTTCTTTAAAAAAATATCATGCATAGCTGACTTTTAAGTCGTATTTGGATTAATAATTTTAGATATATTAAACAAATTTGTTTAAATGATAATTCTTTGATAGAAATGATATGATGTAAAACTTGATTGATTCAAAGAGTAATAAGATTCTTCAGCACCTTCTCCAGAATTTAGAAAATACATTCTTGTAAGGGAATATTTTTCCCTGCCAAAAATTATCAATTGTTGTTGGTAAAGATATTTAATGAATTATTTTTGTCGGCTATAGATGGCTGCGAACTAGGGGCTCGCCTCGTAGGACAAAGGTTGCAAGTTCGATCCCGGTTCGAGTCGATAGATTTTCTGGATGCGAAAATCGAAGGCACGCATGTCATATGATTATATGGCATGTAAAAAATTCCCTAAGTATCAATTTGTCTCTGGTACTCTCGCTAAAATTAAATCATGACAATATACAGCATCCGAGGAGTGTTTGAATTGAATAAAATTCAAACGTCACAATTTGGCAACGAAGGCAGCCCCTAGATATGTTATCAATGAAATGGCTTCCACTGTTAAGGACCTGATTGTCTGCAAAATGGCTTAACTGCCAAATACAGCACATTTGAAACAAACAAGCAATAAATTATTTATTACACAATAGTTGCAACAGTATGTTTTACATATTTTGTAAATAATATAGCACCTTGTTTGTGTACAGTAATAGTATAACACCATTAGTTGAAATTTTCTATCATTTTCTTTTCCAATTTTAAGTCATTATAGAGGAATTTAGTGTAACCTTTTTTTTTCATAGAGTAAATTAATAAATAAACTCAATTCTATCAATTAATTCTAAGGTAATAAAAGTTTTTTTAAGGAAATGTAATGAATTGAACAGTATTGAATACGTTGCATACGCGATATGATGGAAATCAGTTATTGAATCAAAGTACTAGTTATATGGCGCCTGAGTTTTTATATATATTCTTAATAATTTTACTAAGAGATTCAGTTTTTTTTATCTCTAATAGGCTGTATATTTGTAACTAAGCCATTGCAGACACGGTAAGTCCCCAAATGTGAGAGCCATTTCAGTGGTGGCGCCATCTAGTGGCGAATCTCGTTACCAAATTTAGTCGCTTGAATTAATTTAATTCAAACTGTCGTTGGGTGCTTAATACTGCCCTAATTTAATTTTGCCAAGAGTATTAGAGCCAAATTGATACTCAAGGGATCTTTAACATGTCATTTAATCATGTCATTAATCATGTCATTTTCGCATGTAGAAAATGTATCGGCTCAAGCCGGAATGGAACCCTCAACCTTAGGCTTAAGAAGTGGGGTCACTGTACCTCTAAGCCATCAAGCCGCCTACGGATAAGAAACGAAGCAACAGTAAATAAACATTTGTAAGAATAAAAAATTTTGTGTAACAAACTGAATTCACAACAAAAAAACTATTATTGTTAATACTGCTGTTATTAAAGATCATGATAATGAGATATCTCAAGCCGTTTGAGACTTAATTGTTCCAATCTAAAATTGAATTCGAGCACGTTTTGATCTATTGTTTGCTTTATATCAATGTTTCTGATCCCGCGTGTCACGAGAGTTGATCAAATGTGCACAAGGGTTCTGCACAAATCATTAAAATTACATGAGTTTTATAAATTTGAAACAGTGTTTGTTGCTAAAAAATATTTTTACTTCTAATTTTTGCGCTTTTTATTTAATGCCCCCCCCCCAAATAACAGCTGACGGTGATTGAATTTGGCTCTTTTTTTTAATAAAATTATTTCTGAAATTAATAAGTTCTTGAATTTCTTTAATGCGATTGAACACCTGTAATCTAATTAAAATTATTTTCTTCATTTAATCATGTAATTGACAAATATTTAATAAAAAATGCAGTGTTTCACAAACATAAAAACAACAGAAGAACAAACAAAGAAACAAGCTAAGTATAATGAGCATTACATCGAATTCGAATACATGGCAATTGAAAATGAAGACCCTCAAATACCATTGAGCAAAAAATTCTCAAACTATGGCGTGCCTTCCCTAGAGGGCGTGATTACCCGACGTAAAAGGCACAAGCATATCAAAATTTCGAAAAAAGTTTTTTTTTAAAAAAAATTTTAAAGCAATTTATTTAAAATATCTATTACTGAAAAGTAACATATACAAAATTTAATACTTATCTCGATAATTTGAACAGTTTATAATTAAGGTTGTATTGTAGCTTTAGCGTCAAAGTACATTATTATTACATTCAATAAATTATTATATGGGGGGGCGATGAAAATTATGAATGATAATTGGGTCGAAAATACTGGAAGTTTGAGAAGCACTGCCTTAAACCTATGCCAGTACAAGAAACCAGCCAGTGAAGCTGTGGTTCCTAGTAAACTCAAAAGACGTTGGAAACTCCACATCCAGGGATCAAAAACGAACCAAGAGTATATTTTTAAAAACTGCTATCGCAGTAAAATAAAATAACTTTTAAAAGAAACTCTTAAAACTGCATGAAGATACAAGAAAAAGTTTTGATTACCGTCTATAGTGTTGCACAGTTAATAGCACTACAAAAAAACGATGACGTCAGTGCCCCAAGTCCATAATTGCACCTATACCAACTATCACTACGAAAGAATGCTGGAAAAAGAAGTGACAGAGAAAGGGAAGAAAGTATCAGCATATGCAAAGAGTCAATATCACGCAGATTCGAAGATTCATCATCAGATTTAAAAAATGACAATTTCGAATATTTTATGAATTTCATTGTGAATTATTATTCTTTTATTATTCTGTTTATGACCTCTGGTCTTTCCAGATTGACGAATTCAGATATATATTGATGCGAAAGCATAACTCCAGATTGATCTAGTATATTTATAAAATAATTATATGTTCTTAAATGAGTGGTGTAATGAAGAACATTTGGGCTCTCCTGTAAAATTAGGTTTTGGACCCCCAAGTTGGATTTTATAAAGTATAGGTACTTGGAGGCAGTCAGGCTTCGGGCCCCCTAGAATCCTGGGTTTCTCTCACCCACGATGCGGGGGGTGTATGTTACGCCACTGCCTTAAATCCTCCTTAACATATTCCAAAGATACCTATTATCTCACCGTGAAAACAGATTTGAATTAGCCTTATGATGAAATAAATATAATATGTTCCAATTCAGCTCAATCTAAGCTTATAAAAATTTAAAAATTTCCTCGTGTAATCTATAAATTGGCAGTGGTCGGAACTTCCCGTTGAAATATGAATTGAATTAATTTTGAAATTAGTTAAACATTAATATTTACCTTATTTTTTACATTGTTTATTGTCTTAAGACTTAAAATTTTTTTTCATCTATTCAAATAAATTGTAGGTGGAATAAATTGATTCTTGAATAAAACTCGATGTTTTACTATTTCAGAACACGTGCTTGCGTCTGCAAAATCGAACGTGTAAAATAGATGTCGACTGCTACTGCAACGGAAATCCGAAACTGTTCTGTGGCGGAGGAAGATGTCGACCGCTCTTCAAGTCTGGAAAATGTAAGTACTGTATTTTTTTTAAATCCCCAGATACGAAAGATGCTTCAGAATGAAATTGAAATGGGTTTCAAATTGGTTCTACTTTTTAAGTAAAGGATACAAAGTTACAGAAACTTGTACAAACAGCATTTTTTTGAATTCACAAAACATATGAGTACATATGAAATATAAAATAGATAAAAAAAATGACCGAGATATATTTAGTTTTGATTATGTAGAACGCAACCACACAAACTATGCTTTAATATTTCTAATAAAATTATCAGTTATAGTATCAAATTGTTGAAGCGGCTGATGTTTCATTTTAAGAATTAGCTATTTTTGCAGATTATAAGGGTATATATGTCTTTACCCTAAACACATTACTTGTTACCTTTACACTAATGACATGTTAGGTATCAAAAGCGTTGTATCAGATAAGGTCATTAGACATCCATATCAGAGGACAGTAAAATATAGAACCTTCTGAGAATCTATCATATAACCTTCTGGGATCTATGATCAAATCTGAAGATATGGAGCCTTTACAGATAGTCTATATCAGGGATCGGCAACCTTATGGCTGTGGCGTGCCAAACCAATCAATCAGTAGGATAGGATGCCATACAGTAGGAAGTATTCAAAATAATTCAATTCCCGCTTCGATGCCTGCAGAGTTAGGGGATAGAAGTCAAGAATACAGATTCAGAGTTTTATTTTATATATTAATTATGCATTATTTAAAGATATTTATTCCTTCAATATAGTTAAATATTTTAATACGAACTTTTTGTCCCTGCACTCCTCTGTTTTATATCGCAATGTCAGGGGTATAATTTGTGACTATATTTCACACGATACTGAATGTTTAGTTGAGTCCACAAAGAAGTTTTTAGCAGCTTCTTTTCAGACTCAAATTACTTTTCATATGATATAAGATTTGTTCACATAGATATGCAAGCGAAAAGCAGAACGCATGCAATTTTCTCTTCAAGCAATTAAATCTCTACAGAAATGACATCCAACAAGTTAAATAAGCTGTCGATTTATCATTTGATTTATGTTCCAGATTTTTTAATAATTCCATAAGTTTTCTTTTCTATCATCCTAAAAACGTGTGTTCAATAAGCTTCATTTGAAAATGATCAACTTTGCTAAAAACTGATAAATTTGTAAAGAAGTGTAGACTGCCAAGAATACCGCGTATCAAATTTGGCATGCGTATCATAGGTTGCCAACGTCTGGTCTGTATCAACATATAGAAGCTTTCTTTTTTGTTTTAGTTTCCTAAAAATTAGAACGACTTATTTATAAATTTAATTAATTTTAAATAAACCCAACTCTTATTATGTTTCATTCAGCTTTTTCAATTGATTCATAAATGCAAATGTAATTTTGTATGCATTTTCTAATATAGAACTGTTACCTACTTGAGAAATTTATCGTATTTAAATATATAGTATTTGTAACTATACAACTTTAATGAAAAAGATTTATTCCAAAAATTACTGTATGAATCGATGTTTATTTGATTAAAGATATTCGACGGATGTCTCATTTTCTTTCGTTAGTGCAATGTTATTTTTACTATAAGCAAGTAATATAAAACAAAATTTTTACTATAAACAAATAATGTAAAACAAATTTTTTAAGCCAATTCCTACTTAGGTCAACAAAGAAATTTTTTATTTTAGTTACTTTTTATTAAATAGTTACAATTAATATAAATATGTATATACATTTGACAGAATCACAATATTAAATGACAAAATAGAAAGCAATTTTCATCGTAATTATTTTCCATTTTTCTTTCTATGTATGGCATTAAACTATCTTTGTAACTATTTAATTATTAATTTCGCGTTTAATTATTCTAATAAAATAGTGTAGTAAAAAAGAAGCAACGTTCGCAGAAACTAGGCCATCCCAGGTGGGATTCAAACCCACAACTTTAAGATTAGAAGTCCAGCGCGCTATCCATTGCGCTACAGAGACGCAACGAACAATCTTTTTTCTATATATGCTGAGGGTTATTTTTTGTTTGTTTGTTACTATTTATTCATTTTTTAATTTAATTAATGAATTAATATTTGAAAAAACTGTAGTAACTTTAATTGTCATCCATTGCAAGTTTAAAAAATGTATTTGAACTTGAATGGGGATGAATAGACAGTATTTTATTAACGATTGAAAATTTGAACAAGATATATATATAGGGAGATATAGTGAACTAAATAGTATGAATTATATATATATATATAAATTGACACACGCAGAATAAATATTAGAAAATTAATTTTTCGCGCAAAGGTGCAACTTGTTTTAACGCCATTAACTCAATGTGTATGTTACAAAAGAATCTTTGAGTTAAAGTTAAACAAATGGAAAATAAATCAAATTAACTATTGGAAGTCTTTTAAAACAGTTGCATATGAAGTCATACAAAGCATTTGAGTCTTAGAAAATCTTAATCTACTTCTCTTGTTTGAATCCTTTTGTCTTTGTTAAATATAATTAATGTGTTTCATAAAACGGAAATAATTTTTTGATTTTAATTTATCAGACTCAGATAAAAGCTATTAAAGTGTAACCTTCTTCTATGTAAAAGATGTGAAAGCTTTTTTTTTATTTGTGTAAGAAATTAATAATTTTTTTATATCTTAACATAAGGAAATGAATGATTTATATATATTTCTACATGTCTGAAGCAAAGCAAAATGTAATGTTTGAACTCATATTACTTTGGAACTCTAATGTATTATTTAACCTTTTCTCAACACATCCATTTTCTTAATGAATGTCATATCAACTTTAAAACTATTTCGCTATAATAATTTGAGATTTTTTTTTGTAATTCATAATCAGTTTTGTGTATGATGTCTTAATGTGCATTCATATTTTGGAGCAACTTAATAAATTTTCTAGAACATAAGAATGGAATAATTACTGTCTCAATCTTAGAGATAAAATTATTTTTCCTCTACACTGGTTTGAATTTTTATTCAATTAATCATTCTCAAATTTTGTTTTTATAGCCGAAATACTGTTTCACATTTTTCATATTTAATATCTTCTAGAATATTATGCTCCTTTTGAGTTTTTTTAATTAATTTTTAGTTTGGACTTTAACGAAAAGACAAGACATTAAATAGTTCTCCTTTATCCCCATGCAAAAACTTTTAGAATGAAATAGGGACAAAGAACAAAAAAAGAGTTCCAAATTACACTGAATTATTAAGAAACTATTATCATGTTTCAGTCAAATTGAGTTTAGAATTTCATTTCCGGTTTCTACCAGACACCTTTTTTGGAGATAATGGCCGTTGTTGCTTGTTTTGTCATTCAGAGATTTTTTTTAGTGCCGTAGTGCAAAAATTAAGAAAAAAAATTGTCGTCGATTAATATTGTCGATTTGAAATACATCGCCAACAACATTTTTGCAAACATAGATAGATTTAGTGCGAATCAACAAATCAAACTATTGAATTCACAGAAGTTTATAATATTATTGAAAATTTGATCAGTATGATCCAGTTCTTGGTTTTCTTTATTTTTAATTACGTTCAAATTCGGATAATATATGAATGAGTACATTAACAATGAGTTTCTACATGCAATTCAATGAAATGTCTGTAACGGCTCTGCAGCCGTTCTTAACTTATAGATATGATAAATAAACATGAAAAAAAAAAAAGAAATATGCAAAGTAACTGATGTACAGTTGTCATACATGTGATACTTACTACTTTATGGAGTTGCGCTCCAAATTATCGTGGAAAAAGTCATCAGAGATAGATCCATGGTAGCTTTGAATAGTGTGCAAGAGTTATTCTTTAGACTTTAGAATTTCTTTGTTTACTTGGAAATTCACAGTATTTTGACTAAATTCGAGTTTATTCATCCCTTGGTTTGAAAAGCTCCCTCACACCCTCTGATGAACTGCATACAACACAGTCAGTGTTAAATTATTCATTAACTCTTCGCAGACTACTTGTTCACTATTCTAGCTATCAAGGTACATTTAACATATTGTTTCAGCAATTTGCTCTCATTTTACAATAAGTAGAGTTGTGGGTGGCATCCCATAAGTCTTTTTGAAATCAAACGACTGCGAATAGAACTACTGTTTACTCCTTGCACTCTGATTCCAATTGCCTTTGAGATTTGTTGATGCAATTTTTCTTTTTCTAAGTGATAGGCGAACAAAATATAACACTTAGTTCCTTCACAATATACTCATACACATAATACACATTACTCAAGACGTACAAATGACAATCCTTTCTTTCCGTGGCACTTTCATATCACCTCATGGCTGATGATCAATAACAACGTGCGAAGAACTCACTCATTTTCCTTTGTCCCCTTTCCTGACGTAGCTTTTCATGAGATTGCATGATTTTCGATTCTTTTGGAACGTTTTTGAGAGTTCATACATAGAAAATGAAGCTGATTTAATTTTTTTGCACACAACTGTACACATATAGAAGTTTTTTTACATAAATTATTAAAATATCAATTATTTTATTTCTGTTAATACCTAAAGGGCGTGGGTTCGAATACCACTTGGGATGGCCTAATTTTCGAGAATGTGATTTCTTCTTTACTGTACTATTTTATAAGAATAATCAAATTTAATTAATCAATAAAAATAGCAACAAACAAAAAAAATCTCCAACATCGTATATATAAAGGAAAATGGGAAATCGCTTTCTATTTTGTCACTTAATATTCTGATTCTGTCATGTGTGTATACATATTCATTGTAACTATTTAATAACTAAAATAAAAATTTTATTTGTTGACTAAGTAGGAATTGACTCACTAAAATTTTTTATATTGCTTGTTTTCTTTAAGTTTAGAAAAAGTTTAATGAACTCTCAGTAACAGCATAATTTCTTCACGTACTATATATAAGTATAGGTCATTTCCTATTTCACAACATTTACTAAGATTTTCACAGATAAAAAGGATATTAAAAATACAAAGAAATCAAAATTAATATCGATAAACTTGCAAAAGAAGCACAAAAACTCAATTTTTCTATGTCTCATCTGGCAATCTATTGATAAAAAGAGTGGCTCACGTAACGAATTTTATAACCAGCACAATATATTAGAATCAAATTGCTTGTTCAAATCCCTATTACAGCAATTACAATCCCTATTACAATCCTTAATCTTACAGCTAAGACTATTATGGCTGTTAATAGAATGTCTCTGCATTTCTTTAAAAATGAAACTCAGTCTCAAAATGCTCACGGCACTGAAGTTAGGAGAATGAAATAAGTTCACATGTGTTACCTGCTTTACTTAATCTTGTTTCAGTATTAAAAGATCAGTCTTTATGTTTAGTGTTCCCCTAGAGCAGGGGTGGGCAGACTTTTCCAGGGCGATGGCAACTTCTAATTTTTTCAAGGAGTTGCGGTCCACCCAGTGTCAGCGGCTCACACAAGGGCGGGGGAGGGGGTCTACGGGTCCGGACCCTGCTCCTGATTCTTCATTTTTTTCCGATTTATTATAATCTCATGTATATAGTATGTAAAATGTAACTAAGTATTTGATTTTCGTCGTTTTTTTATTTATCAATGTTAATAATTTGTTCAGTAATTTATTTTTTGCTGCTTTTTGTCCCCGACAATCACAAAATAAAAAAATATATATTTGGCTGCGTATTGGGATATGATTCGAGAATGGTAGACCATCAAACCTCGACCCCCTTCCCTTTAATAATTCTTGCGTATTCTACTGCCCATGTCGTAGGTGTGGTGAGATGAGGAAAAAGTTATTATTATAACTTAATAATAAGTACGGAATATGTACTTATCTACAGAACTAAAATAAAAAACAACACTTTTAAAACCGCGTTTAAAACAAAAAGCAAGACACAAACTTAATAACAATTGCCCCAAATGTAATTATATCGAATGATACATTTATTATGAAACAATTCAAAATACATTAAAAAAATTAAACATTTTTATCTAAAGTTAGATTTTGTTGTTATAGTCAATAGAAGGCTTAGTCTGCGTACTGTCAACCAATCTTGAATTTTGCGTACTTAATTACTAACTGGTAACATTTTTAGGTGGTCACCCCAAAATGTCTTAGCGGTCCACCGGTCGATCGCGATCGACGTAATGCCCATCCCGGCCCTAATGTAATTATTACGTGAATTATGTAACACTGAGCTCTAGGTTAGAGCTTAGTGCTGCACAAACCAATATTTTGGGAATTATGATGATTTCAGAATGCCTTAAGAAAAATATTACTGAGTGACTCATAAAGAAGTGACTATAAATCAAGAACAATGTAGGATTTTTCATGTCACCTGTGACAATTGGTCACCTGTAATAATTGTATTTGATTATTTAAAATTTTGTTAGGGACAGTCATAGAAATTTGTTGTGTGAACCCTTAGTCACATGACACACATTGGGCCGGTAATCCGTTTCTGCCCAAACGCGTGTTAAGGTATTTGAATCAAGTCTGTTGATAGCGGTTGTGATACTCTGTATTAGCTACGCTAGATCGATAAGAAGAGGAGGGACGAATGCCTTGTTCTTTACGTACTCTCACTGGAAAAAATCACAAGGTGATAAATCAGGACTTCTGGGTGTCCATGGAGAAAGTGGCATGCTGTAGTCCGTGATTTCTCCAATCCATCGTTGAGGAAGATGTTCATCGAGGTAATCTCGCATGTTGGCCGACCAGTGTGATGTTGCACCTTCCAATTGGAGAATGAAGTTTTCAATGTTGTCCTGCAACTTGTAACACCCCCTCCCGCCGGCCCGGCTAAAGGTGTAGGAGGAAGTGAAGGATGATTCGACATGATAATTTCTAATTACTTATTCAGCACTTTAATTAACTCAAAAACAATTCAATGAATCAGAATAAATAGGATGTTTCCTATTAGCTAGCGAGGTAAGGAGTCGCGTTTTTGGAGAACACTTCTAATAATTGATCCACTTTCTATTATCAACCATCTACCTTAATGGTACTTTAAACGGTAGATATGTAACTAACTGCCACTTAAAACTCTTAATAATTTAAATATCAAAACGTACTATAAATGCGACTAATACCTGAACTGTAGGCAATCTTCTTGTCTTTTAATGCGTAATCCTTCAATCTCTTTATAATTCCAATTTCCTATCTTTATCCTCTCACACTGACTTACTAACTCTCTTCCATATATCTCTTCTACTTGTATCTCACTTTGTCACGCTTTAACTAACTTTTTTAGCAAGCGAACCTGAACTACATATAATAAACTTAATTTGCATATCACGGTTTATTCTTAAGAAATGGTTGTTGTTTTTCCATAGCCCAAAGATTTCCCCAGAGGGTTAGTTGAAGGACGCATATAGATCCGTCACGATCTGTGGCATCAACCAAAGCGTTAACATATCCAAACAAGTAGTTTCCGCGACATTTTGCTAAATTTAAGAACACTAAAAGCTTTTTCCACTACAAACACCACCACTTTGGCTGTCTAGTCACATGATGCATATACTATTGTATACTTCACTTCCGTCAGAGGCAAGACACAATACTTTAAGAGTACATCTACTTTTCGGTTTGATGAGGTGGTGCTTCTCTTTGATTGGTACTGTTTCACAGAATCTGGAAAGTGAATACTTCTTTAGGAATCTCATCCTGTATTATGAATACATTTTTTCAATTTTTGTTCGGAAGGAAATTTGCTTTGATAATAGCTGCTAAAAGTGAACACATTTTGATCCGTTATACTGTTTTTGCATTTTTTTATGTTTGTATTATATTATTTTCAGAATTATCTATACATTTGGACTATTTAATAAATGTATCGAAGCTGTTATACATAAAATATTTTCAACAAATCCGAATAATCAAATAGAACGATAATCGGAAATCATTTACTTTTCTTTCTATCGTCCATTGAATTCTGCCATGGCCGTTCTAGGTGCCTATAAGCATTACTTTCTTTTTTTCCGTTATCAATTCTTTTTATGTTTGAGAACAAAACGATAGGAAATTCGAAATGGAAAAATATCTAAATGGGAGCGTAGAAAAAATGCATTGAAACACGAGATATCTAAGATCGTAAGGTAAGGATGTATGTAAAATGTGTCCAAGGATCGCAGGGAAAAAGAGGAAGGAAATATGAACAACACAAAGCCTTCTTCACTATAAGATCAACATGGGAGAAACAGAGAGTAAAAAGGGATCGGGAAAAAACAGGACAAGTAAAAAAAGGGGAAAAAAGAAGGGACATTTCGAGAATGGATTTCAGCTCTAAGGGAGGGGGGGATGGTTTAGAGGGGAAGTGTGGTTTTAATATCCGCGGCAGGGTGCATGTATGATATTGGAGTGTGCCTTTGAGCGGAAAGTATAAAAGCAACCGTTGCTAAGTTTCTATTCCACCGCGCTTTATGATATCAAAATGGAATCTAAAAAAATGTTTGGAGAGGCTGTAAAATAAAAATTTCAGCTGTATTTATAATAAAATGAACTAGTAAGAGATAAAATAAATCTTTTAATCCGTGTTCAATTCTAAGCGAAATATAATACTGTATGATTAACAAAAGATTTTTATTTTATGCTCGGAGAAACAGCAAATCGTTTCGCAAAACATTGGCGTCTGGCAGATAGTTATTTATTTTTGACTTAAAAATTCAGCAAGGATTATTTTGAAAATGATGAAAATTGCAGCACACTACATTTTAAGAACATCTTAAAGTATTTTTATTTATTTAGATGCGTAAGTTCAGCTGTTTTCCAAAACGAATTCATCGCTGTTATGAACAGCATCTTCTGATTTTTCCTGGTATTATTTAAAGCGTTCTTTCAGTAATCAGTCCATTTCAATCAAAGCAATTTTTAATTTTTTCTTGGTAATATATCAAAGTCGAATGTACTATTTAAAAGATATTTCAGAAAATTTGTAATATTTCCTTCAGAGCATTCAATTTGACAGAAGTGTAATTTAAGATGTCTGTGGAACTCTTGTAATCCAACGGAAGGAAGTTTTAAGCGCATCTTCCCTCTCTTATATGAAATTCAAACAATTAAAAGAGCAATAGATAATTATTTCGTTTGAGACTGTGGTAATGATAATTTTTGTAGTGATTTAATTTTATTCAATCGATTGTTATATGTAATGTCATCGTCTGATTTAATGCTATTATTGTAGTAGTTGTTCCAAGTGTTAAGTCAGTGCCTCTCAAACTTTCAATATTTGCAACCCAATTTTCAATTATAATTTTTATCGTGCCTCTACCCCCCCCCTTAAAATAGCAATGTATTGACTGCAATAAAACTGTACTTTGATGGTAAAGCTACAATACGACCTTAATTATAAACCAGACAAATTATTGTATATGACAATTTTAGACAATTCAGACATATTTGTATATGGCAAGTCCATGGAAGGCATTAATTATTAAACTTGTTTTTAATTTAGTATTGATAAATTAATTATCAAAAACATTGTGCAGTACTGGTACATTTATAAATACAGGGTGTCCCAAAACGACCGCATGAACTCTGCACAGCTAGATTCCTCGTTGGGAGTACATAAAAACTGCCCAAAGAAGCATTCCTGCACGATCCACAGTTTAGAGAAAAATACAAAAAACAAAGTATGACGTCACTTCCGGTGCAAGAAAAAAACACTTTATTGGACATATCAACAACAGTATTTGCATATCTTTCCAGACGATAATTTTTAAAACGTTCGTCGCGCCATGCATGCGCGCGCCATGGAATGACGTTAAATCGCCGTTGAACGGGTATTTAAGAGGCTGCATCTTGCAGCTTCCGGTAGTCTTCATATGGTGGCCATGCATTTCGTTCGTGACTACTGCTACATGTACTTGCGACATGCCTTGCGACTACTGCGACATGCCATCTCAAAGAACTTGTGTATCGAGACATAGTGATAACACAACCGGACTCGTCTGCATGCTGCTTGTACTTCGGTGGACCCCATGATGCTGTGACGTGCGATGACAGCCATTCCACGACGTGCTCAAGCCTGCCTCGATATGCACGGCGGACACTTTGAGCATCTGCCTTAAATTGTGCATATACTGCTATTGATATGTTCAATAAAGTGTTTTTTTCTTGCACTGGAAGTGACGTCATACTTTGTTTTTCGTATTTTTCTCGTAAACTATGGATCGTACAGGAATGCTTCTTTGGGCAGTTTTTATGTACTCCCAACGAGGAATTCAGCTGTGCAGAGTTTATGCGGTCGTTTTGGGACACACTGTATATTACATCTGCATAAAGGTTTATTTATATAATTTTTATTATGTCAGAACATATTTTGTTTTGCTTCCTTTCAATAAATTATTACTTATTTTTAATAATTTATTTTCGGTTTTTTTAATATGTTCGCGCCCTCCACTTAAGGATATTAGCAGCCCCTAGAAAGCACGCCCCACAATTTGACAAACACTGTGTTACGTAGTTTGTTAAAAAATGATGGAAGTGTGACGATTTGGGAAAATTTATAATTAGCGTGAGACTTAAGAAATTAAATTATTGATTTATTACTCCTACAGCTATTAATTACAATATTTACATTTAGATACAAGTTGTTAAAACTAATGAGTATTTCAATACCACAGAATATTTTATTGGTTATTGAGGAGGACAAAACACAAAACGTCTTTTTTTTAACTGTTCCAAGCTCATATTTCTCTCAAAGTTCTTCTCTCAAGTGGAATGCAGCTATTTTTTTCTCATGACCATCGGTTATCAGCGTGATGTCAAATGCAATGATTCTGCAATATTTTAGGGGTGCATTTAGCGCAACGATATCTGCATAGAAAAGTTGATTGTGCAGTTGCGAGAGCGGGAAAATGTTACAGAAGAAAATTTTGCAATGCCTGGTTCAAATGGAACCACATGGATCTTGGTATAGAAAATATGTTATCATGCAAAAATACACTATTATTATACAAAATCCATGATTTTACATTTTTTCCTGCAATAGGTTCGGGGTTTCTACCCAAATATGTGTCAATAATTCAAAAACACTTGAATAATGAGTTATTTTTGAGAGATAGATGGAGAGAAAATATTCAGTTATATACGATAATATTCATTTTTTAACTTTAAATGATTTTCTCAATGATTTAAAATGCTTCAGAGTAGTTCTGTCACAAATAAACAAAAATAAATTTCTATAAAATTCGTACAAATGTGTAAACATATTTTCCCCTGAAATGGGGACATTGCAATAAGTAGTCTGTTTTAACACAATTGTGATGAAATGCAGATAAAAAACAATTTATTCACAATTAAATCCATTAAAGTGCAAAATTTACGAAATAGTTTATTTGGATAACAGCGAAAATATAGCGCCAAGATCATTGTAAACAAGTGTTGTTAATATAACACAAGGGAGACAGCCTGTTATTTTTTGCAGTCTCTTTCTTTAGCCACTATATAAACACAAAACTTTAAAATATGTGAAGAGAGAACACACATTTTGGGCTTATTTTATCACTAAAAATATATTTGTCACTATCCTTCTAAGCAAACATCACATTTTATCGACACATTTTGTTGGCGTCGTAGGAATTTCGCTATTTTTTATCTTTAAAGCGCTGACTGATCTTCACATCAAACTACACATGTTTTTGACAGCCTTTGCTAGATACCTTCCATCTGATGGAAAGGAAAAAATATTTTTAATATTTTGGAACAGATTTATATATATATTCACTAATTTTTTTAAAGGAGTATATCAGACATTGTCAAACAGTTTACATTAGAGAGCATTAAAAATGCTTAAGTTCATATGTTTTCTATTCAGCAGTAACTTTAGATATACCTAATGTATTTTATAATAATCTTGATAAAAATTTGAATATTAGGGTATATATACAGGCAGAGTTAAGAACTGAAATTTATTCATTTATTTTAATTTAATCTTATATCTTGTATTATAATCTTTGTTTAAAATGATGAAGGAAGGAAATTGAATCATATAATTCGCAGAACGAAAAGTTGCTTAAACAGATTTCGGGAACTTTTGATTATTTTTTATTTAAATATTTCCAACCCAGATCTATTTAAAACACAAGAAAATATTTACACAAATTGAGAAAAAGTTTCACAGGGGATAGAATTCCATAATGTTTATTTCTTGTTATTGAGTTAATTATCCGTACTTTTTTTAAAGAAAATAACATCAACCATTATATAAATTCTGGGAATTTGAAATTGCCAGCTTTGAAATTTTTCTTTGGTGAACACCGTATACACTGGATACAATTTGTAAGCAGTTCTTGTAGCTCAAAATATTATTTTGGATTATTTTGTTTTAGAATTGTGCGGTTTTGCTTAATAAATTAGTACAAATCCTGTTGTAACAACAAATACCTTAAAATTAAACTCATGCAATTGCTGTTGTAAATTTGAATATTTGGAGTGGTGCTCGACATTTTTAAATGAAAACCTAATAATGAATTTTCTAAGGAAATTATAATTTTAATGCACTAATGTCAGAAAATGCAACACCGAGCACACAGAAGCAGCATAGAAAGTATTGTGAATCAATAACCAGAAAAACAGACAGCATCGAACAAAAGGGGATGTTTATTTTAACATGATACAACAGAATAATACACGATAACACCATATAATCAAAAGGTTGTTGAAAGCTTTAAAACAGCGTCAATAACCGTGCGATTGCAGCCTGAACAATGGACGACTGTTTATTCTTAATATTACACAACTCCCGCTCAAAACATGAGAATAGTAGCACACAAACAATAACCAAATGCATTCCACATGTGCTCGTTGTATGAAAGATTTAATAATTACAGTGACCGAGGAAGAAACATAAGTACAGTGGACGTTTGGACGTTACTCTGATCTTGAATCGTACTGGAAAGCGATTGAAGGGAATAATGCGTCATTCATACATCATTTAAACCATCAGAGTTCCATCAATAGAAACCACTGGCTAACGTAGATGACGGTGTTCCAAGCCATAATGTCGTATTGTCATTCGGTGCTGTCTTCTATAGTTGCGATCAGATTGAGCTTATGCCACCAAATACGTACGCGGTGTCATTGCTGAAACAGAAGTGTGGCGCGTGTCCGAAAAAATAGTGGCGGTTTTACTCATTTATTGTGCTAATTGTACGTCTATATCTGCATACATATTTAATTTTAGAATAAGTTAAGTGAGAGAGAGACAAATGTACCCTATGTACCATAATTATCTACTTTGTTTTCCTGATAAAGGAATTTTGTTTCCGTAATAGTGAAAAATATAAGACCAATCTTTGATCACGCACGTGAAAGAAATTTCAATTTAAAGCAGATTTTCCGATAGTCTTGTCAGGCTGCTAATTTCCCCCTCCTGATGTAACCCAACATCATTTGAAACGGAAACATTGGGGGCTGTTTAGTGTCAGTCATCTCAAGAGCTCTATTTGTATGAATACATGGAAATAGGATAAAAATGGTCCTTGTTGATGTGGGAGTATTTAAAAAGTCCTGCAGCAACCCGATTACTTACTAAATTTACTAAGGAGCTTTTAATTCCTTTTGGCACTCCACAAGTATAAGCAGGGACGTCTTAAGATTCTTTAAGACCCTGGGCCCCTTTGCAAAAATAGGCCCTGCCTGAGATCTTTAAAAGTAGACAGTAGACTATTTTTAATATTGTCAAATTCTCTTTCAAACGGTAATTTGAAACAAATAAATGTGCACGGATGTACTTTATGATGATCAAAACCTTAGACACAAACCGGCTCAACTGATGGCCCCATTTCGACTAAATGAGATGAAGGAATGTTTATGGTACTAAGCCTAGGCCTAGGCATGGACAAAGGTCATCACATAATAATAATAGTCTTACCACATTTGCCAATTGACATGCAGTTTGAAATTCCCTGTGTTTCAGAGAATAGATACGGAATAATATTTGACCACATTAAAATTGATCATGATGTTATAAAGACGGAGTCGAGAACGAAACGAGGCCTCCACCGAGAGCGAGGTCCTGGGCCCGGGCCTAGTTTGCCCATACCTTATGACGTCCCTGAGTATAAGGCATTATTTTCTTCCAACTATCTTCGCCAAAGCCGATGCACCGTGAAAATGTATCGGTGGCTATCCGCTGTGACAAGATAAACAGTCAAGCCTGTTCTTCTGAGTCCGATAATGCAACATCTCATTAATTTGTCTGTCTGCTAGAACTGCCTCCGTTAGAGGGGGCTAGAATGTCTGCTGCGGCACGTTTCCTTTTACTAATAAAAGCTGCTCTAAATGATTCTTCTCGCAAAAATAATGGGTTTATTATAGCAGAATCTGATGCCTTAATCTCTTGTATCTTTCTTATGGAAAGCGAGAAAGGTGGACATTTCGGATCATTTACAAAACTCAGTGAGCTATGTTTACTTTGTGGTTCGCTTCCTTTTCTCTCCATAATATTTAATAAATCTGCTTACATTTGAGAAATTTACTATCAACATGCTAAATATCCACCTACATTTGATTGTAATTCTAACATATGCCTAAAAAAAGTAGCGTTTACTATTAAGAAATTTTAAATTGAAAGTTTACTCAAAGGAAGACAATCATGGAATTATAAAGGCTACTGTGGACATGATCTTCACCAAATAGAAAAACAGCATTAAAAATGTATACAATAGCAATACAATTTAGAAAATATATTTGTTAGATGGCATTGAAACTTGTCTATGATTAAAATATTTTTCATTCTTTTTTTTAATATATGTACAGTATAATTCAAGAAAATCATTGATTAAACTCGTTTGACACTTCAATTATTTGGCAAACTTGGTGAATACCCATTATTTCAGTCACATCTCTCACTATTTTGCTAAATTTTATTGCAGAATATTTTTGTGATTCGACAAATAAGAATGCATCAAAATGTCAAGATTTCTTTTGAAAGGAATTAACGCCAAGTAAGCCAAGAAAAGATACCAATGCACCAATTATTCGATAATATATAAAAATTCTTATTTATTTTGTTTAAAAAGTCTTCTTTTTAAATGCAGAATAATAAGTATTTACAACTATAATTACCATTGTTATGCCAACATAAAAATGAGCAATAAAACTTTTAAAAAATGAAGAACTGATATATTGTCAAAATGGTGGATTAAACTTTTGTCACTATATTGGAAGCAAGTATTGTTGACTGGAGTTTACACCGTATTCTTATGTCTAATTAACAGACAATAAATCATAAATTATTTGATAAAACTGATTTCTTAAAATTTACAAATTTGTAAACATTGTAGGAAGTATGTATCTGCTGATAATACCTCTGACAGTAAAATTCGGTGAATGAAGTTAGAACGGCCAATCTGGCAACACTGGCGGAAAAATCACTGCACATGCGTAGCGGCAAGTGTTGACCATCTGCCCCCGCCGTTGTTCAGTTAAGCGTCGTTTGTGTTCCGTTGTGTTCTGTGTAAGACTTGTTTTACAAAGTGCTTGTACAGTGTGTTGGTTCTTAACTGACAACAGGAAAAGGAAGATACAAAAGATCAATTTAAAGTTTTTTTTAATCTTGGTAAGACACCGAAAGAAACTTATTCGATGCTGGTACGTGTTCATGAAGATCAAGCAAGCACTTTCCATGAAGTGTGTGTACCGGTGGTTCACCCATTTTCGAGAAGGCTGGGAAAGTGTTTCTGACAAAAAACGTGGTGGAAGACCGGCAACCTCTGTCAGAGACAAAAACATTGAGAAAGTGAGGAAATTAATCACGAAAGATCATTGATTAACTTTGCGTATGATAGCTGATGAACTGAAAATTATCCATGAATTCGTATGGCAAATCATTACCCAGTATGTACAACAAGGTTTATGGTTTTTGGTTCACGATAATGCTCACCTTCACATAGCCAATATCGTCAAACAGTTCCTGGCAAAAAAGGGGGTGGTGCAAATTAAACATTCACCATACTCGCCAGATCTCAATCCTGCTGACCTCTTACTCCCACAATTCAAACTCGCTTTGAAAGGAAAGAGATTTGACGATATTCCAGACATCCAACGAAACGTGACGATGCTTTTGAACTCCATCTCAAAGTTTCTAGGACATGTATAGCAGATCTCAGCGGTGTATAGTTATGGGAGGTGACTATTTCAAAGGACAGTAAGGTAACTTTCGTTAATATTTCATCTGCATTAATGTTACAGGACTATTCACTGAACTTTCTTGTCAAAGGTTATATTTATATTGTCTTATAAGCATCACAGGAAAAAAATTCTCCAATTTTAAGGAAGAATACAGGTTTCAACTTGAAAAAGGTTCTATAAAAATATATGAATTATTAATCCCTGATGCATAAATCTTTCTATGCTGATAGTATTAACCACATTATGCAAATCAATTTGAATTAAAATCATGTTCATTAAAACCATAAAGTACCAATGAGATTGATCAGAAACAAAACTATTATAAAACTTTCGAAGCAATTCCATCATAATTAATTTCACCAACAATACATCATTCTTTTCAAATAGAACTCAAAGTCATCTGTTATTTTTACACCTATATCATTATTGATTGACTCCATGGAAAAGAAAACAGAAAAAAATAATACTTTAATTGCTTCATAGCAAATAAAAAACATTTTTTTTTTCTTGCGCTATGTAAGAAAAGAAAGATCAGATCATCAAAGCGAGTTGGGACATTACGGATCGTTCGGAAAGAAGAAAAATAAGATCAATCACATGTTTTCTTTCTTTTTATTTATTTATTTTTAAATGTTTTTGTTCAGCAACGTTAAACATAAAATGTGCTTGGTTTGTCTTAAATTAAAATACCTTTTTTCCTCTTTAAGTCATTAAAAACTTATTAGGATTGTCAGACCGAAATGATGAGAAATTATTAATAATTTCAGAGTCGTTTTAATTTTAGAAGCTTACATAAAATCAATTAAAATATTCCTAAAAAATTGCTAACAATCAAAAAGGAGAATTGAAATATTTTCTTTTAAAATTGCAGTAGTACACTATACAAAAATTTCTAATTATCACTGAAAACTCTTGGAAGTTGTTTAATAGAATTGAGATTCATTTTTTATTGTAAAATTAATATAGTTAAAATGAAGTAAATTGTTATTCACATTTATAAATTTATTTACTTTTTTTTATTTTAAAATTTTGACTTGTAAGTGGAATATGTAATGCGTTTTTATTTATTTTAACAGTTTATTTACATTGAAAATTTGAGATCAATATATTCAAACATTTTACTAAATGATACTGAATTTATTAAAATAATCAATGCCATTCAATTCTTATTTAAATATTTAGGGATTTCTTTAAAATGTTTTATGTCAATATGTTAGTAATTAACATAATTTCAAACGCAGGCCTCCCAGACTTCAGATATATTGATTTTCAGATTAGTGAATGTTTTGTTGTGTATTTGTTACCAAAACAAATATTGCGTTATTTTAACGTAATATTCTATAACTTACCTTACTTTAACATAATATTATATTTCATGCTTTATTTTAGTATAATATTATACAAATGTTATAAAAATTTAAAACTGAACAAATTCTAAAAATTATGTTTAAAATTTAAAATAAGAGATTCTAGTCCAAAAATTTATACAATTGAATTAATTCACGAGTAGGTATAAATAAAGATGAAGCGGTTTTAATTCGAACTGTTTTGCTACTGAATTACTAGCTATCCTCCTCCGAATTGCGATGAGAACGACAACATCAGTCTCCAAACTTTTTTACATCAAAAAACCAGATGATTTCGTGGTATTTAAAGTATCCGAACACGTTCGGAGTACTTTTTAACACAATAGCATACTAAAACATTATAAATGCTCTTTTTGAACTCAATACCAATAAATATTACTATTTAACTATCAATATTTAAAATAAATTACCTGAATTTCACAAAAATCACAATTTTAAGTGAAATTTTAGCAATATTTTTGAAAAACTTCAAAGCAGTTAGAGAGAAAAGTAATAAACATATAGTAGTAAAAGTATTACGAAAACAAATTAGATGCATTTATCTAAAAAATGTACTAAAATTTTAATTTTTTATTAAAATTTGAACATTTTAGAGCTGATTGAGTAAACATTATAAGAAATGTTACATTTTTCATGAGACCATTATTTAAATAACAAGCCATAACTCAAAAAGTATTCATACAATAAGAAATATTTTCGTACATTCTCTAGAAAATAATGTAAATATCAGGTTTAAAAAGTTTTATAGAAATACATTCGTAATATTTTGAGTTATCAGACTCTCGATGATAGATTGTGAGCAATTTAAATGCCCACTTCTGGTAGATCAAAAACCCACTTCCGGTTTTTCTAACTTTATAAAATGGATTGTAACTTGGCCTCTAGGTAGTGTAGAAACAAAATAAAACATGTTTCGCAAATTCAAAAGATAGCTCTATTCAATAAAATAAAAAACAAAAACATCTATCTTGACTGAATTTGGTCATTTTCAACGTGTTCGGATACCTTAAAAGAATTTTGATCTCTCTCTTTGATTGTGTAAATCTTTTGTTTTCTTTTTTCTTTTAAGTGGGCTGCATTTTGGCAGCTAAGCCTTTGCATACATGGAGAGTCCCCAAGTGTGAGAGCCATTTTATTGGTAGCACCATCTAGTGGTGGCTTCCACTACCAAATTTTTGCGACTTGAATTTAGTCAATTGAGCTCTTGTTGAATGCTAAATAGTGTAGTGATTTAATTTTGCCGAGAGTACTAGAGCCAAATTGATGCTCAAGGGATTTTTTGCATATCAATCATATGACATGCGTGCCTGCGATTTTCGCATCCAGAAAATCTATCAAATTCAACCGGTATTGAACCCGCAACACCATATAAATTGTACTTAATACTATTCTTATGTCCTTAAAGTTATTCAATCTCGCAATTGTGTGTGCGGCTCTTTGAAAAATGGCTCTTTCACTCATTAATTATCTTGTTTTCCTTAGGACTTGGTTGTTCTCCCCAAAGTTTACGGACCACTGCACTAGGCTATCACAGCTGCATAAAACCAAATTAATATTTTCTCATTTCTATATGTTTAAATATAAATTTTCTATATCTCATTTCTATATACTATAGGTTTTTGTTCAATGTTTCTCATCTGTGAATTGTGTTTCGTTTGTTTGTTTTATATATTTTTTTTTGTCGAAAGCAGTAACGCACTCAGTAAATTTTCAAGGATAGGGGGGGGGGGTCCAGTGTCGAAAGTCCCTTATTCTCGTATCATGCTCCAATACGCCGCGCAACATATTCTTTTGATTTTGTCGATTTTGAGGAACAAAAAAACATTTAAAAATTAAATTTTGAATGAATAATTAGCATTACTTAGTAAAATTATTAATTACAAATAATTAAATTTTACATACTATATACATAGAATTATAAGCAATTGAAAAAATCAAGGGTTTGGGGAGGGGTGAGAACCCGAGGACCCCCCACCCCTCCCCTTGTGTGCGCCAATGCTCGAAAGCAATGTAATAAAATATATGATTGTTATTTTGCCCCCTATACATTAAAAAGTAGGATTTACAATCTCTTTTTACAAAGATAAAAAAAATGCTTATTTCTTTTAATTTTTCTAAATATTTTTTAATAAATTATTTATTGTACATAAGTTTCACATCTCTGTAAACTTTTATGACCAAAAAAAAAACTGTTCGAGTTTGTACATTATTTTTTAACATTGAAGGAAGGCAATGTTAAAACAAATCTTAAACCCTACATTGTTTCATTTTTTCTTCTAGTCCTATTGAGAAAGGAAGAAAGAAAGAACGATCTTTTTATCGAACAAAACTTGATACATACATCGACTTTTCTGCGTGAATACAGCTTTAACCCACCGTCTTTCTTCCTCCTTTTCGTATATTTTTAAAAAGTGATTAAACTTTCGGAAAAAGTCACTAGCAGTCAATTTTCCCTCTTTCTAACTTGAGAAGTCATTCACTTAGGGATGGAAGAACGGCGGGTGGTGTGAGAATAACGAGCAAGTGAGGGTCACAGTAGACGGAGCACTGCGGTGATTTATAGTCGGGTGATTTCGACTTGGCCGGTGACAGCAGCAGATCGCTGCCTCATCCATAATCTCTGCCGGTTTGAGGTTTCTTGCATCTCGCCTAACGAGACTTTATCTCAACTGTTGTCGCTCACTTTTAAGGATCGATTCAAGGTCTTTTGTCTCTTACTCTTTTCTAAGAAAAAAGTCCGGATTAAGGTTTGAATGTGTTCTAAAAAACTAAATAAAGAGTATAATACACTTTTAAATAACTAATAAATCACTAAAAGTGAATACTTTAATGAGATTTAATAATAGTATTGAACCTAAGCATATTGTTACGATTTTTTTATAAAATAAATCCTTAAAACAGTGTAAATAATTTATATCTGGATGTGTAATATGTTAATATTACTTTCTGTTGTATTTATTTTATGATAAAATTGTAATATTCGCAAGAAAGACCGTTCCTTACGTAAAATGCGATTCAATGGAAACTTGGCGAAATGTTGGCGACAGAGCCAAGGTGATATTTTCTTTTTGGCGACCATTTTTGGTGAGTTGGCGAACATATGGATGCTTCTGAAAATTTTGGAAATCTATTAATATCACGATCTATGATGTAAGCGGATCGTTCTCGAAAGATCCGTGCCGCCTATAAATTGGAGTCACTCGTTGAAACAGAGTTGGTATTGTTTGGACCGTTGAAGAGTCAATTAGCAATTTGTTGATACGATCGAAGGAGTGCTTGCGAATGATCTTAATCATAACGTATTTATCTTTTTAGTCACTTATAGTTGTATCTGAGCGTTGTAGAACGTGTGGTTATCTTCTAAGATTTATTAAAAGAATTTGATCACTGTATCTTGTATTTCAAGGATTGTTTTTCTACAATAAATTGTCAACGCATCTTGCTCTTTGAGGTTGATAGCATAAAATCCTCGAACCCCATTCTACGTAACAATATTTAAAAATTTTAACGTGATTTTTATATCAGTTGCATATGGTTGCATTTACTTGGCGAACTATTTTGGCTCCAAAACTCAATTTAAATTTATTTCCGATATTTCTATGTCTCCCTCCCCCCAACATAGAACAGGGTACCATGGCCATGAACAGTTAGCCCTTTAGAATATATATATCGGTATATTATCCAGATATATATTTAATAGGAATCTAAAAGTATTGAAATGAACTTAAAATTAAATATACCTTTAGGAAAACTATTCCTTATCGCGTGTTGAAAATATTTTTATTTGAATGCATATTGCTTATATAATAAACTAATAATGATGTAATTCGTTTAGTATATATAATCACATGATAATATCAAAAAGGAGCGAATATCATAACGATAAGGAAGTTAATAATTTTTTTTAAAAAGTTTCTTCCAGCCATGACTATATCTATAAGCCTTTGGAAGTAAATTTATTTTATTCTGTACTTTTTAATAGTTTTAGAAATACAATGATGCGCTCTAAATTTTAGCGGTTCCCAAACTTTTTAGTCCATGTACCCCTTCTTATAGTCAAAATTTGCCTACGGACCCCTTTTCAAAGTCAAAACTTTTTCAATGACCCCCTTCCCCCAAGGGAAAAGACTACGTAAATACATAGTATAAAAATTACAAATTTAAAAAAAAAATATTTTATTGAAGAATTATTTATTGAAATGATAACTTTTATTTAAAATAAAATTTAAAAAAATTAATGACTTGAATGAATTTCATGAGAAGTTATGAGTGTATATATATATGTTCATCTTAATGTTTGTGAGTAGCAACCGCAAATACCCACGAGCACTAGTTTTTAGTCGATTTAAAGCACTGAATTCACTTTCTTCCAAATTGGAAGACGGGAAAAGTAGTCAAAAACTTCTGTACAATAATCCATAATGCAGAATTTAAAATTGGGATCTGTTTTTGTAACCATAATTTGTGCTATCCTAATTCAAACATTGGCTCAAGTCCCTCATTGGTGGATATTTGAATGAGATGCTCCTGTATTAGTATGGCTTCGTCTGTGTATGGGATCTGAGTTAGTCCACGCCCAAAAGGGTTCAGTACCCAGTCGGGAATATCCAAGTGAATTATTATTATTTATTTAAATTTCTATAAAAATAAAAATGGATAATTTTTTTTTGCGCAAAAACTTTCCACGGACCCCTGACGTTGTTCAAGCACCCCGAAATTCATTTTAATTTTCTTCGGATCCCCTGAATAATATCGAGAACCCGTGAGGGTCCGTAGGGACCACTTTGGGAAACACTGCTCTAAATTAACAGAATTCGTATATTTAGTCAAATTTCCCAGGAGATGCTGAAAAAATGGTAAAACTAACGCTAAGCGAAAATATTTTAAATAATGTTTACGTAAATGTATACATATGTGTAGAGTCTGAATTTAAAAGAAAAAAAAATCAAAAAATCTTTAAATCTCTTTAGTACATCAGTATGTAATCATCTAAAAGTGAAAAATTTCTTAATTTTTAATACCATCGTAATTGATAGAGTTTTCATTCAGATCGCTTTATAGTTACTTTTTTCTATTAACAGTAATTAATTACTTTTTAGCTTTAACTTGTATTACTGTTTCATTTTTTTCAGTTCAGTACTCATAGAAACTTATGAACACGTAGAATTTTTTTCAAAGTAAAAGCAAAAATAATTATATATATATAATAACCTTTTTTAAAAATAGTAGCTTATGAGTCATATTTAAACTTTGTTTTGTTTCCTTTTAAATAAGAAAAAAACATTAACTTATTAGTCATGAAAAATTATTTCATGTGTTTATTTATCAGATATATATGGAATTCATAGTTCAAAGGAATGGTCTGACTATTTTTTATTTTCGGAAATATAATGTTAATGAAACAAATTTAGCATCTTGCATATATATGCCATTTTTTTTACCGTAAATTGTTGTTAAAATGCTTAAATATTCGAACTCAAGTATTTGCTGAAAACAAACCAAAAAGTATGCATTTAAAATACGGTTTAAAAAATATTGCTTATAAGTTTATTGTAATCAAATTCACAAACGATTTACAAATTATTTGCTTTATTTTTTCAATATTGACCACTTTACAATTTTTCAATATTTTTAACTAAAAATATTTTTTTCCTCCTAAATACAGGCAAAAATAACGAGTTCCTATAGTTTTAATTTAAATATGTTGTAAAAATATGAAATATAACGAAAAACATGTTTTAAGGATGGACAAGAGGACTTTTCTCAGTAAAATTGAAATTATAGTTAACATTTTCGCCAGTGGCGTAACGTACACCCCCGCATCGTGGAGGAGGCCATGATTCTAGGGGATCCAAAATCTGAGTAACACCAACTACGTATTTAACAAATTTATAAAATAAAAAAGGCAATATACCTGACTTAACAAGGGGAAGGGGTCTTAATATTATAAGTTTCGCTGCTGATGTGCGCTGACGCCTTGTTACCCAATTTACCACAAGATAGCAAATTAAGCTGTATATGTTGTTTTATCCACGAGTTTGTAGATTAAAAAGTTTTTTTTTCACTTGAAAATATATAATTCATGTCCAAATCAGATCTAATAATAAAATAAACGTACTAGTACAAAATCCACTGTTTGTTGAAGAATTCTATATACTGAAGGATTTCATACACACACACACACACACAGTCATCTTCCCCCATTCACAAATAAAGCTAGTTAGACTACACAGATCTTTTTGAAAGAAAGCGAAAAACACTTCTTTGCTATTCACAGATTCAAAGTGGCGCGCGTAGGGAGTTTCAACATAGAAGCAATAAATAACAGAAGCATTCCAAAGTAAAAGAATATCTGAAATACCTTAAATATTTTCGGCACATTTTCTTGTAGAACGTTTTCGAAATGTTTCTTTTTCAACAATTTACGAGTCCATCCTTTTCGGTAATGGCATTCCATTGAGAGACTGTACAGATTCCCCTCCAGCAAATTTGCTAAAGGTCACTTTTAAAGTTTTCTGGGTTCTTTACGCTTTGAGCCATAAAATCTGTAGAATATATCCAAATGGAAGTACAGGGATTTTAAGAAACATATAGCACACAATTTTCTTCTGCTTTTGTATAACAGCTTCAATATAATCTGCATATTTCGTATTTGTTTTCCATTCCAGAAATACACACGTCGCTGATTTTTGAATAGCTTCACACTGCCCCTACAATAAGGTGCATTGAAAAATTGTCAAATAAGACTATTTTTCCTAAGCTTTTATCAAGGGTGCTGTAAAATTGTTCTCGACTATATTTTTGCGTTATTTAGAAACCATAGCTTTTTCCGGTAGATCAGGGTTTATTCATATCTCTCCTTTATGCATTACATACATAGTTTTACATTTACATTTACATAGTTTTTATCTGCGCTGACAGGAAGATCAAAATAGTATGCAATAACTTTGGGTTATGGTATTGATATTCACAATAAATCATGTCTTAGTTAAAGACCTTACGGATATGTGATACCATTTGGGGAGTTTTTAAATAATTAAATATTTTAAACTTATAAAAAAATTTTAAAAATAACTTTTTTAAAGAAAAATAAATATATTTTTTTTAATGTAGGAATTTGAATTATAATAAAATTCCAAAAGAGGATATTAAAGCTATTCCAACAGCTAGATCAGTGGTCTTCAAACTTTTTCTACTCATGTAACTCGTAAAACAAGAAGGTGTTGCCTTGCAATTCCTAGAGCAAGAAGGTGTTTTCGTGCAACCTCTAGAGCAGGAAGGTGTTTTCGTGGAAGCCCTAAAGCAATTTTTTTTGGAACCCCTAGAGCAAGAAAATGTTTTCATAGAATCCTTAGAGAGCAAGAAGGTGTTTTCGTAGAACTCCTAGAGCAAGGAGTTGTTTTCGTAAAACCCCTGGAGCAAAAAGGTGTTTTCCTGGAACTCCTAGAGCAAGGAGGTGTTTTCGTAAAACCCCTGGAGCAAAAATTTGTTTTCGTGGAACCCCTAGAAGTAGAAAGTAATTCCGTGGAACCCTATTCTGCACACACACTTAGAAGAATATATCTTAAAATAATATTCAAAATAAATCAACAATAGATCAATGTAAATGCAATTAAATACAGTATTGCATTTAAACTTAAAAATATTTTAATCTACTTTTAATATAACTTACTCATTAATTACATTATTCTGTACTCCAAGTGTCACCTACCCATGCATTATGTTTAGTAACTAGGATATGCACTTGCATTCTTTCACACAAACTGGCGAAATCTAGGTCTATTGAGATTAACTGCAGTCGCTTTACATATCCCGAGTTACATTTGTTTCTATACTTTGTTTTTGTAGCCAATCATGTTGAGAGATATCTTTCACTTATACACATCTGAATGGCATTAAAATGATTAAAGCCGTGTGAGAAATACTGTGTATTTGGCATGAATTTGCAACACGAAGTTTAGGAGCTGTTCTTTCTTTAATTAAAATTTTTAAGATTGAATATGTTTATAAGTTATACTGTAGGTGTTTTTTCCACAAATTCATATAGGTGCATTTTCCAATAAAAAATATTTAGTTTTGCAAGACGTTGTACTAACGGGTATAAAATTATCGTGTGGTACCGTACCCGGGATAGTAAACAGTAAAATATTCATATTCTAATAGGTAATATGTATGTAAAGAAAAAACATTTTAATATTCTTTTATTATATCAATAATAAAGTTTAAAAGTATTGCAAAATAAATTTATTATGCATACATGAAATGTTCAGTTTCTTAATTATAGGAATGAACTTTAAATTCTTGTGAGCATATATAAACTTCATAGAGAATGCGAATCCATTTTGCATACACATTTATAAGTTTCTTTTTGATTTTTTTATTGTGACTCGTGGAACCCCTGAGTATGCCTCATAGAACCCTAGGGTTCCATGGAACACAGTTTGAATACCACTAAGCTCGATCAATAATGCAAAGGACAGCTAAGCCATATAAGGAAGTTCGCATCTTTTAAAGATGTTTTCAACAAAAGAAACTGCATTAAATTTTAAATACATTTTCAGACAGAAAAAAATTCTCAATTTTGAAATTCATAAATCACTTTTTATTTATAATACTACGTTTTTAAATTCTGGAAATATTCCACATAAATTTTCCATTTAATGGATGAAATGAAAATGCAACCGGATTTCACGTAGGAGACAAAATATGGAACGCATTTTAACCAGAAAAAATGAATCAAAATGTGAAGTACGATTAAATGTTACCTTTTTGGAATAGCGCATTCGTACTACAATGTTACTGTTGGAATACTTCTCATTATGAAAAAAAAAGTGTTCCAATTTTGTGTCCTATTTTTAGACATTGTGTGGAGATACCCTTAATATCACATTGCAAACTATATTTTTGCTTTTTGTCCGTTACAGTTTTTGGTTTTAGTTTAAAAATCGCAATCACACTTTACACATAATAATTTCAGAATGCTTCTTATTTTTATGTACACGTGAAGCTGGATATTTTGTCGATATTTTTAACAAATGACAAATTTTATTTATATGAACACTTTATGACTAAAAATATTATTTCTCAAGATATATGCTAAAAATGTCATAAAAAATAGATAACTTCACATATATTGATAGTTATAGTGGGATATGAATAAAACATGTTGAATGCAGGGATTTAATAAATTATTTTGGTGTATCTAGCAGCACATTTAAGCAGAGTTGTCTTTTTAAGGATAATAAAAATTCATGAATAATATATATTTCGTGCGTTCCATCCGAAAATTTATTTTGAGCAGTTAGTAGTCATACTTGATCTTTCAGGATCAAAATCTTCTAATATTTTTAAAACAGAATGTTTTATTCATTTTTTTTTAATTCGCAAGTTTTTTTATTCCTAAAAAAATATGTATAATATTGCAATATTTTGTTATTACATTGTAATATTTTATTTTTACTATATTATTAATCCCTTAAAAGGTGTTCTTTAAAGTTGTATACTAGCTAGAATTTAAGTTTCAAGGCAATGAAGTAACACAGCCTGATTTATGGAGCTAATTTTCAAGCTGAAATCAAAGTTTAAAACCACCTCACTTATATTTAAAAACAGCCTATTAGCACTGTTTGTTTTACTTAAATAATTGCAAAGCTGGCATTCAAAAACTAACCTTTCTAAACTGCTGGATAGTAATTAAAAATTAAGTGAAGCTTGAGTTAGAAAATGTTTCTTCCAGGATATCAAGTAACTAAATGCAATTGAACATTAAGTCCAGTTTACAGGATTCATTTTAATAGCAAAGCAGCAATTACTGATTACAAAACTCGGAGTCCTTTTTTCCCCAGCTTACCGATGCACGTAAATACACAAGAAATAATAAATGAGCAAATTTAAAAACAGAAAACAACACATGAAAGGTTACTAATTCCTTTGCTATTCAGTTTAAAGAGAAAAATAGTAATTATTTCCTTGTTTGTTATGTAATTGACGCTTTAAGATTTTCGTTTCTGATGCTTATTTTAATTGCTGTTTATGCTGTGAAGAATCAATATTATGCAAAGACAACGGATTAAGTTTCACAAGCTTTGTTGCTTAGATTTTTTTCTATTGCGTTACTTTCAGGAAATAAATTTTAAAAAAAAAACTAATGATCCTTAGGAACAAGTAATATTAAAAAAAATTAAGTCAATTCCTATTTTGAAAGGATGAATAGAAAGTATTTTATTAATGATTGAAAATTTGAACTAGATATATATATATATGTATATATAGGGAGAGAGAGTGAACCAATAATAAGAATTGAGAAAAGAGCATGATTTGTTTTGTCTGCATTGTTGTAACAATGCACAACCGGTTTGGTTAGTTTGGCTGAAAAACTGGTTATCGACGGCAACTTTTGTCATTGTTTTAACAGTTACATGGATACAACAATGGAGACGAATCTAAGTTGGCGCCGAAAACCAGTAATTAATTTAATTAATCAACCAGGTAATTAATGAATTACTATTTCAAAAAACTGTATTAACATCAAGTGTCCACTTGTTTCACTATAAGTTTAAAAATTTTTTTTCAACTTGATTGGATGAGTAGAAAGTATTGTATTAACGATTAAAAATTTGAACAAAATTTATATATATATATATAAAAAATATTTTTATATATATATAAATTATTTTTCTATATATATATATAGGGAGAGAGTGTGCTAATAGTAGGAATTGAAAAATAGTAGGAATCAAAATGAAAATTAGTTAAAAGCTGTGAAATATAGTACAATGTAAATAGTTCATATACAACGTGTACAATTTAAATAGTAATTACTAAAATTTAAAATACTGAATTGTGGGCGTAGGAGCCTACAGGACATGGTTACAGACTCATGGCCGGCGTGTCAACTTCTAGTGCCACTGAAAATCAGCCATGTGGAGGAGCTGATACACGTTAAATCTGTCGGGGTTCAAAGTCCTCACGTTGGCATGGAGGGAAATTAGATGAATGGATACCTCGTCACTTGATCATGTCTCGAAATTAACCAGTTTAGTCGCCAATAGCCCTCGTATTTTAAGTAGCACGACCTAAAAATCCCTCAATCACTCAGCAACTGAATTATGTGAAATAAAATATATGTTAACATATGTATGGCATAATCAAATTGACTGATGGATTTTCTGATTAATGTCGTAATTTGAAGGATTACTGGATATGGATTTTGTTCTTTTGTGGCTAGGTGAGGTGAGGTATATCGATATCTACACTGGCATCATGTTCGCAAGAATTCCATATGATGCCAACTTAACAAAAACTGAGGACATAGAGCAGTGGTTCCGAAAGTGGTCCCTACCGACACCCAGGAGTCCCTGAACGACGTAAGGGGGTCCGCGCAAAGTTTAATATAAAATTAAAAAATTCGAACCATTTTTATTTTTAGGGAAATTTAAATAAATAACAATAATTCACTTGAATACTCCCGACATGGTGATGAACCCTTTTGCGCGTGTACTAACTCAGATACCAAACACAGATGAACCCATACTACACTAATGTCCATAAATTAAGGATAATGAAGTTCAGGCAAAGAAAGAGACAGGAGCAAAACAAATTTGACTTATTTGTAAAGTCTATTTATTAAACAAAAGGTAAAGAGCATAAAAGATGCTATATGTTTGACATAATTATTAAAAATTGCGATTTTTACTCCCTGGAGCAAATTTAAAAAAAGAACTTTTTACAAAAAACAGTATAACATGGTGGTTAATACGGAGTATGTCGCCCGGACGATGCAATACAGGCCTTACAACGCATACGCATGCTGAGTATTAAATTATCGATCTGATCTTGGGGAATATTACACCACTCATCAAGCAATGCTCTCCGAAGTTCCAGTAGGCAGGTGAGAGGGGGTTGACGGGCTGCAACTCGTCGGCCGAGCATATCCCACACCTGCTCTATTGGATTCAAGTCCGGTGAGTATGCTGGCCAATCCATACGTGTGATATTCACCGATTGAAGGCATTCATCTACAATGTTTGCACGATGAGGACGGGCGTTGTCATCCATAAACAGAAATTCAGCACCCATGGCGCCCCGAAACAAACGTACATGTTGTTCCAGAATGACATCCGGATAAATGTGGCCTGTCATCGTTACACTCTGAACATGCAGGTCAGTTCTGGAACCAAGAATGATTCCTCCCCAAACGAGCCATCCTGCACCACCGTAACGGTGTCGTTCAATGGTGTTCTCTTGGTGGTAATGGGTACCTGGCGCTCTCCATATGAAAGTCCGGTGAGAATCAGACTACAAACTAAACCTGGACTCGTCAAAAAACATCACACAATACCAGTGTTGCGGTGTCCACAATGCATGCTCTCTATTCCAGGTTAATCGCAGGCGACAGTGAGTTGCGGTAAGGGGAACACATCTGACAGGCCTACGAGCATATAGACCAATGTGCCCTAAGCGTCTGTACACGGTCTGCCTTGAAACTGTCGTACCGATAGCTGAAGAAAGCTGACGAGACAGGTCTGATTCTGTGCTCTGTCTGTTTCTTTTGGCAGTAACTGCCAAATACCGGTCCTCATTCGGCGCTGTAACTCGGGAGCGACCTGTGCTGTAACATCTACTCACATTACCATCATCTTGGAATCGTTGTCAAAGCCTGGAGATGACACTCTGGGCGATTCCAAGTTCCTCGGATACTTCCAGCTGGGTACGTTCACATTCCATTCGTCCGATAATTCTACCACGTAAAAAACCATCCAAATGCCATAACTATGCATAACAAATACCAAAATGCATAACATATACCAAATGCATAACATATGGCACTTTGTGCCATAACTATGCTGTTATTGCACTGAAAGGCTTTTAAAGCGCTTGTGAACAATTTTACTTCTTTGCCACCATGCCTTATATACCCCTCTCTTACACTCTCGTCATTGTGACGTACTATCCGTGCCATCTGGTGGTTTCCTGTAATTTGCATATTCTTCTTCAAGATGTGTGTGATAATTCTACAGGTGAAATTTTTATTTTAGATTTTAATTTCTGTGTGATTCTGAATTATCCTTAATTTATGGACATGAGTGTATTACAGGAGCATCTCCTTCAAATATCCACAAATGAGGAACTTGAGCCAATGTTTGAACAAGGATAGCACACACACAAATTCTAGTTACAAAAACAGCTCCCAATTTTATATTCTGCATTATGGATTATTGTACAGAAGTTTTTGACTACTTTTCTCGTCTTCTAACTTGGTAGAACGTGGATTCAGTGCCTTAAAAAACCGACTAAAAGCTCGTAGGGATTTGCAGTAGCTACTCACAAACATTAAGATGGACATATATATATAAATACATTCATAAAATCTCATCAAGTTCATCCAAGTCATTAATTTTTTTAATTTTTATCTCAAACAAAGTTTTAATTTCAATAAATAATTCCTCAACAAAATGTTTTTTTTTTTAATTTGTAATTTTTATACAATGTATTTTTGTCGCTTTTTCACTTGGGGGTTGTGGGAATGTTTTGACTATAAAAAGGGGTCCACATGGGTTAAAAAGGTTTGGGAACCACTGACATAGAGCTTCGATACACAAATTTAACCTTTATCAGTTCCTCTACATCGTTCTTAAGCATCATTAGAACCGGTACCCAGAACTTGACAAGATCAATAAACAATAACATCTTGCAACAATCTGTTTTATCACGTAAAAATATTTTTATAGTAAAACTTTTCAAAAAATTTATTTTATAAAACATTTAATCATATATATTTTTAATTTTCAGGTTTCTGTTCAAAAGAGTAATTTTTTATTATTTCTTAGTAGATTTACTAAGTCTGAAAGCAAAGTATAAATAATTCTATACATTTTGATTCACCAGCTGATATAAGTACCTGAATTTTAAGCAATACTTTAAACACACTCTGTGTCTAGTATATAAAGCCTCGAAAACAAGAAAGTATTTTTTACTTTAAATACTTTCTTGTTTTTGTCTTTAAATCTTGTCATTGTCTATCTTGTCTTGTTTTTTCTTGCTTTATTAACATCGCATTCTAAATCAACACGATGAACAAGTGATGAAGATTGACCCAGAGCTGGCACTCCTCTCCTAGCATCTATATCACTCCAACGGGAGCACTTTGAGCCCAGATATACTTAAAGAGCATCAGCCACACAACAAGCTGGTTCTTCAAGGAGAACAGGACTCGACAAACTCCAGCCGTAAAATCATGACCAAGGCCACTAATAGAAATGAGAAATACAAATATTTTTACATTATATAAGTATTTAAGGATATTTTTTAATGAATTCCACTACTAAATATTCTATGTGTGATTATTTATTAAGAAAATTACTTCTATGGTTTCAACAAACTAAATAACTACTATTTTTTTTAAAAGAAGAAAGGTTTAAAATGCATTTCCTATTTCAGAAACTATAAACCTTGTATAGTAATATTCTTTTTCCACTGTGTACATAAATTTTATTGTATATTGTAACTCGTAATTACATTAATTATTTTAATACAATTAAATTAGATTTAAATTAATCCAAATATACTGTATCTTAATTAGGTTAATATGTAATAGAAGCTTTATATTCATTTTTCTGCTAATCTAAATATTTGTCTTCAGCATTTATAGGAAAAAGCAAAGAACCAAAAATACCATTATTATACAGAGTGTATAGATAAACACCCGAAGTTTAATTTTGGCTGTTATCTAATACGCAGTATTATTATCCATTCACGGTTATTAAACCTATTCAAAATCAATAAAGCAAAATCTAAATTTAAACCTCTTTTGCACATCATTAAACAAGGTTGCTGGAAATTCTCACTCAAAGATAGTAAGTTCATTATTTCACTTATCACTGACTACTTAAAATAAGGTCAACTCTATTAATCAAAGTAAACGATCTATGATTAATTTTGCACCGTTTTAATATACAATTTCATTAGCCTACCATATGATGCCTCGAGTAATAATACGTCATTGAAAATTACGATCCCAACGCACATCGTAAGTAATCAGCATTTCTGGGATCATAATAATTGTTTGTCTGCCAAGGCTTTATTAATGATTTGCCCTTGGCGTAAGTTTTAGGTTCAACTTTAATCACTTCTATGTATAAAGACTCCGCTCCAAGTGAGTTTGGCGGAGGACTTTTTTTCGCTTGAGTGGCTGTCACGCGTTGCGGGGGTGTCGTAGGCAATTCATCAAAAGGGAAGCGACCGCCCCACAGAGCATTACTTACACTTTTGTGACACGTCTACATGATCGATACTTCGATGGAACGCATTGACATCGCCCGAACTATTTGCGTGAGCGGTTTCCTCAAGTGTTTTTTGAAGTCGTGAAAGAATGTACAGCACGTTCGATAGAGTGGAAAACGCGCGTGCTGTTTGGGGGGGAAGGAGGGTGGAGATTTATATTTATATATATTTTATTTTTTATATAAAAAGATAGAAAAACTGTTTACCTGAAAAATGCATTCCTGAACATATCTCTATATTTTTCTCAAGTTGTGTTTAGTTTGAGCCATTTAACCCGTGTACGTGGAGAGAGGGATTTAAAAGTACCGATAGACCGATAGGAACAGCTAACATACTTCAAAATTATTTTCTCGTAGAAAACAGTCGAAGAGAGAGACTTTTCACTTAATTATGCTTCTTTAGTTTAATTTACAACTTCTTGATTGATTATTTAATCTGACATTATTGACAAAGCAAACAAAGTAAATGACCGCGATAAACATTTTTGAAATCACATCTTTCGGCATAAAAAAATATTAAAAATGGGGCTAGAACTTGTCCTTAAGTTCTGATCAGAATCATGTGGATGATTTTCAATAAATACTTGATTCCCTAAACTTTCATCTCATGACACTGGAAACTAAACGCCTCTTGGGAAGTTCAACAAATCCAAAGAGATGAAGACGAAAATTATGATTTTCAGAGTTGCAGTGATTATTATTACTATTTAAATCACTTTATATGAAAGTTACTGTTCTACATTCAAATTTGCTTCAGAAAATAAACTTGAATACTTTAAAAGTAGTTTAAATTCGTTATACCATATTTGTAGTAAATAAAGATATAGTAGAATTTTTTTTTTTTAAATTCTTAAGCTGCTTATATAAAGTTCATTTCCTAGTGTATAATAATTTTCAATAACAAATATATAAACATATATATATATAAAGATCTATTTAATTTTATGTACATTAATGATATGATCAAAACATGTTTACACTTTCAAAACATTATTTATTTAAAAACGTTATTCATTAAGATAACTTGTAATTCTCTCATTAGGCTGGTATTTCAAGAATATAATATATATAAAGAATATGTATAAAGAATGCTGGTATATATAAAGAATATTAATGTATGTGGCTTACCATAAAATGGATCAACTAGTATTTGTATAGCAAATTTATGTAATATATATTTTTTTTAAATTGTTGTTTTCCCAATGTTTTATTTTATTTTTCCCATTTTATAGAGAAGATTATCTTTTTGAAAAAAAAATATTCAAACCAAATAATTTTTGTCCAGATTATCTTAATCTGATTCAGATTAATAATAACAATTTTCATTCAAACTTTCAAGATATTGAAATACAATAAAAAGATAATGTAATTAGTACTAATATTTATGACAAAAGAGAGTTTATTAAATACACACATAATATATATATATATAAAATAAAAAATAAAGAATAAAATAAAGATAGAGAGAAACAGATAAATGGATATAAAGGCTTATAAGAGTGTAAACTTATGTTGGCACATTTCACTTATAAGAACAATATGAAAAGAACAATAATTATGTCGAGGCAAATAGAATAGGTATTACTTAATTGTATGAGGGCATTGAGCGCATACGTATATAAAAAATATTCTTTATATGTAAAAATATTATATTATCAAGTTTTAAATCATTTAATTGGATACTCAGTAAATTAAAACTTATTTAAGACGTATTTAAAAGGATTGTTCTGATTGATCCAACAATGTCTCCATGCTTGTATATTTCTAACTTCATATCCTAAAATATGTTGGATATTATACAGATAAAAAAATAGCGTGTTAGTTAACTCTTTGCTCAGACTTTTGAAGGAAACACATGCTCTATAACAAATCCTCTACTATTCCATGTGTTTTGTTTTGTAGTTTCGTATTAATTTAAATATTTCAAATTTCCCCATTGAATCGTAGAATTATTATTTGTAAGTTTGTAAGAAATTTCATTATCCATATATATTTAAACTTGTTTTTTCTATTTACATTTTCTATTTTTTCCGTTCTTTGATATTGAATTCCTTTAATATTTTTTCTTCTGTAGTTTTATAAAACAGTTTGATTTTATAAATTGGGAAGTATAATTATATCTTTTCAAAACATTGTCAGAGCTTGTGTATGCATTGCTTATGAAAAGTACATTTTTCGAAAACAGTCTTTTGAAGGCTTTTAAACTACTTTTACAATTATTGACAAAAAAATAGCAAAATATAGAATTTCAACAAACATAAGTTTGAAATAATTTTCTGCTCATTAACTTATAAAGGTTATTCAAAACTCAAAGCCCATTTCTCTTAAATTTCTCGTTAGTTATATAGTTGTAACTCATACACATTTATTTAAATCGCATTATTTTTATTTATTTATTTAAGCAAAAGTGTAGGAATATTTTCTCTATAAAGTGCATAGCTAATTAATTCAATATTGTTTTTAATTTATTCATTGATTATTAAGAAACTACAAGAATTTATCTTATTGTAAGCTATTTATGAGTTATTTTATAACTATTTTAAATAATCATGGAGTTTTTAATTCAGATTTCTCTCTTTCCACAATATATCTTGGTTCACATTCAAATATTTCAACTAATTGCAACATATGTTTATAAACACGCATTAGGTTTTTTATAATCTTAATTTGAATCAACCTTTTTTAGGTATTTATGAATCATCAAACTTTATTTGCAGTGAACTGTTTATATACGTGTTATACTAGTTTATATTGAGTTGATTAACTAATTATTCATTCAACACCTGTTGTTATTCTTAAGAATTAGTTTTTAATTTAAGAAACTTAGTAAGCAGTAGTAGCGGTGGAAATAAGTGAATATCTTTTGGACCTTTTTATACACGTGAGCACCCAAGAGAAGAAACAAATAGTCTTGAGCAAGTTTTGAATATAAATCACCAGGGTCCCTTCAATCGTTGACGACTGATACTCCCTGCTGTGCCACTCACTCGAGCTCTCAACGACAGCGTTCTCCTTCCCACTAGTTGACTCAACTAAAAGCTTATTGTGGAAGCTATGCTGTTCACACGTGGCTACGTGTGTATTGAAATGGAAAAACTTTTTATTAATTGTACCGATAAGTTCGGTTCTCCTTTTTTTTCTTTTGACACTCTCTTTTCAGTTAACTTAGTGGCCACGTGTGAAAGAAATTGCCTCCTTTCTTCCCTCTAAAGGATTAGTCATAAAAAAGAGTTAACTGGCCCAAAATTGCCTTGTGTGAAAACAGCCTAACCCTCTTAACTTACTTCGAGAATGAACCTCGCTCGAATCCCTTTTTCCTGTAAAATCATACTCTTATATTAATACAATAAAAAACATACATGTAATTGCGTAAATGAGCTTTTAAAATTTAGATACATGTAATACAGACATATTTTGTCAGTGGATTCTTAGCTTCGCATGTTAATACACACGAAAACGAAATCTAAAATATATTTACTCAGGTAAAAAATTATTTCAAATAGAAAAGTATTAGATATTAAAAAGTATGGCTGCTTGTATATAAATGAGATAAAAAATTATATATTCAAAAATATACAACAGCAAATATATTTATATTAGAAAAAGAAAAACTCAAATGACCAACACGTAAATCACATTTCCTTTATCTTGTTCAAGGAATTCTGACAAAATATCACTTAATATCCCAGTAGAAACTTACGTATTTACAAATAACTTAAATAGAACGACTCCCAGTGGCATGGTCTATGTATCGTTTATTTCTCTACCTACCCAATTTGCGAAGGGTTGCTACAAAATGTAATTTATCTTAAGAACGGTAATAGTTGTCATCGTCCTCTACGCATCCATAACCTCTTCTCGAAAGCAATAAGATCAGACATAGTGATAAATCGTCCTACATGACAATGGTAAAGGGGAAAAAAGATTTCTCCATGGTTGATATTGTTATTCGACGTTATTGCTTCAGTTGTTTCGTTTCTTTTCCGCATTCTTGTGGCATAGGGGCTGGCATAAAAAGTTATGACAAAGGCCTTCAAAAAAAGTTCCATTTATTGGTACGAACAGAATTGTTTGAAAGAAAAGTTTCAACAGAAGGTTTCTGTTTGGAATGAAATAAAACAGAAGAAGGGGATATGTAACAGCTGGATCGAGGCGTCTGTAGACAAAAATTATATATAAATATATATGTATTTTTCTTGTCTTTTTTTTATTGTAGAACAATATGGTTGTATCAAATGAACAAACGTGTCAAATTCATTGCGTCAAGCGTGTCGCGAACTGAATTTCATTTTCCTCTCCTAAATTTGTCTGTCTTTTGTTTGTCTCGTCCGTTATTCGTGCAAAGAATTCCAGTAATAAATCCTAAGACGAAAATTAAACATAGTATGTTTTTTCAAACATAATAAGCTATACTGTTTCCTAACTATAGATTTCTTACAAAAAATGGTTTTAATTAGAGGCTTGTTCCCGAAAATTCTGTATTTGAAGTAGTTTCTATTTTACTTACAAGAAAATTTGTATGAAATAATAAATCAAAAAACTGACCCAGTGGAGCACAAAAGGGGGGGGGGCATGGGTCAGGACACCCTCTATCACCCTTGATTATTTTTTCGATTGCTTATAATCCTATGTATGGGGAACTTAAAATTTAAGTATTCATTATTAATAGTTTATTTTATTAATTAATACTAATCATTTATTCAATACTTTATTTTTTACCGTTCTGTTTTACCTACAATCAACAAAATTAAAAAGAATACGTTTTGTGGCGTATTGGGGTGTGATACAAACCTCACCCCTCTCCTCTCCTTGAAAAATTTCTGTGTGCGCCACTGAACTGAGCAGATACACTCAAGAGCCAAAACATTATGACCACCTGTCAATAACGAGTTGGCCCACCTTTGGCGCGCAACACAGCTTCACCCCACCTTGGCATGGATGCCACAAGTCCTTGGTAGTAAAGTGTATCTTAACTCTTACCTTTGAAATGTTTTAGTTTTACTCTCGTGTATAAATCGCTGAAGTTAAATATACACATATCAAACCTGAAATAAATAATCTTTTCAAATTATTTCTGTATATATCAAAATTTAAGCATTGTCTATTAAGTCGTAGATGGAAAACGGTTTCTTCTAGAATTTTTCATACCTCTTTGTGTCCTGGATATTTAAAAATTTTCAAATAGTAGAATGTATAGAGACTTGTACTGACCAGCAAGTGATCGACTTATACGTAAGCTCATCAAAAGCCTTGTACAAAGGGAGGGACAATAAAAACTGGCCCTGAAAACAGAGTTCCAGGATACAAAAAAAAAACACGGCAAAGGGTAAGGATATAAGTTCGCTAACCTGCTTACAGCAGACTTAAAAATAACCATTATTCGTCTTTCGGAACCTTCGGGCCCTAATCAGCAAGTTGCGGAAGCCATATCAAAGTTGGACAGCAGGAATGACTGAAATCTCATTTGAAATGTTCTACCGAAGTTTTTGAAGACTGTGAGGCGTGTTGTGGGACACCTCAGACTTGAGGTTTTCTCATAAAAAGTAATCACACACTGATTGATCACTAGACCAGCTAGGGCCGAGAACAGACTTACCTTTGTGAACAATTCTGGAGTTAAGGTTTTTAAATGTGATCCATGATTTGGCGGGATGTATGAGTAGTTGCACCATCCTGTTGGACGTAACTGTAGGTCTTTTCCTCTGTAGTTAATGATGCCACAAATAGATTCAAAATGTTTGAAATGTAACTTTCCGATTCACTTTGATGTGCGCGTCACATACACCTCCAATCGTTTCTACTCGTCCGGGTTACTTTTATTTCCCCCACCCTGTATAATGTTATGTACATAGATGAACACTTTAACATAAAAAGGAGAAGTTTAAGAGTAAATTCATAAATGAGATTGTTCACTATAATGTTGTTTTAAATTTTTGTCTAGAATATCGTATGTTTTAAGTATTTTTGTGTTACTTATTTTACTAACTGCACAAATCTTATAAATCTTTTCTACTGTACTCTTCTAAAATTTTTGTATTTTGTATTATACACAGGTATGTAAAAGATAAGGAACAAACACATTTTCGATTATTTTTTTAAAAAACTATACAACGTTTTAGAATGAAAATTGATAAACATAACAAAAAAAGATGCTTCTTTTATTATCTAACCAAATTCAACATCTCTCTTTTACATTTTATACAAACTTTAAAAAAAATGATGACATTGGTTCTTATAACACTATTGTTACAAAACTTAAAATTATACTGTGAATAACACACAATCAAAATATTTTAGATATCTCTACCTCGTTATATGTTCAAAATTACTACCAAATTAAATATTGTATATTTCAATAAATTCTGCTAAAATAAAAATTATATGATAATTACGTAATGGATTATCATAGATCTTAGAACAAAAGATTGAAATCTGCTAATCTCTTAGTGAAAAATGTACTAACGTAAAAAAATATTTCCAGTTTTCGGTGGAAAGAGATTATCAAATTCTTCCCAAAATAAATGCTAATTAAATACTTTTTAAAACAAAATTCGTACTAAAATTAAATGTCACGATTTCTATTTTAAGCATGGGGAGAAGAAAGCTAATTCAAATTCAAGTGCTTTGAGAATCATGTAAAAAATGGTGCTTTCCCTAATCTTCTCTTTTCATTTCATTTTACTTGAGCTTTGCTTTCATATTTCGAGTCTTTTGCTTAGAGATAAATTCGGAGCATTACTAAAAATATTGAATTTTTCAAGATGATTTCGTTTCAGTCCATTAAAAATACTTCGAAAAATTTTATTTTGAAAATGGAATTTTTTTTCCACACACGCTTAGAAGCATTTAATCAAATTGCATTATCACGAGAATACTGTACAGTTAGCCTTTGTTTAATGTATTATTGATGCATCGCTGTCTCTATGTAATGTGGATTTGTACTTGTACTGTCTTTCCACAACATGATCCCAATTATCTTATATGATTTTTAATTACTATTACACTTCCTAAAATTGCAAATAAATAATAAGTATCTAACATATTTCTTCACTCCAACCACACATAGTTTTTCTTATCATACTTAATTTCTTAAGCGGTAAAGTTTTTGCCCAAAATGTTCCAAAAAAGCATATTTTTTATTGAAAATAATCTAGCCTATACTTAACAAAATGCGAAAATGGAAGAATTTTATTTTAATTTTCAATTTTAAAGTTTTCACGTTATTTCTTATTTTGTAATTACGGAACACAAAATCCCCTAAATGTTTCCTTTATTGCTAATACGCTCTGCATGCTATGAAGAATGTTTCATATTTCTTAAAAGAATTTCTCTCATACTTAAAAAAAATCATGTTCGTACCTCTCTTTCAAACTGTTGATGATTTTGCGTGTATGTGCAAAGAAAAATGCACACACTAGTTAAAGCATGGTGTAATACTAAGTATTATATTGCAATGGGACATAAATAATATGAGCATTTTTAAATATATTTCAGTTTTCATCCCTTTTTAAGCAAAAAATTGCACATCACCTTGTTAATCCTTATTCTTTATCGAATATTTTCAAGAATCTAAATTCCAGCATCAGTGAAAAATTCCCGCCTTCATTACAAAGAAATCCCGGATGAGAAGTATTTCAGTACTATGGGCAAACTGCATCTCGAAAAATACCAGCACAACTATTCTCACTATAAGAATTAAACATATGTGCAAATCAAGATATAAAAAAGAAAATATCAAAGCCCGTGCAGCGTATGGGCAAACCGGTTGTAGCTAGTTTTCGGTAGCCCGTACAAAGTACAGACAAACCGGTTAAAAGTTTAAATAAATGTAAAGCTGAAAATACCCACAGAACGTTTTTCTCCTTAGACTTTTATCTTTGTAACTTTTTTGTAACCGTTAACCGTAACTGACTGTCTCCTAACGGCCTTTAAACTTTAATACTGGTTAAAATGCGGTCGCCATTAAAAATCTTCCATGTTCTTTGTTCAATAATTGTTATCCATTAATAATTGTTGCCAGCTGGGTGGCGTGGTTGGTTTGTCGCTGGCCTTCTACACCCAAGGTTGCGAGTTCGAACTCGGCCCAAGGCGTTGGATTTTCTTGATGCAGAAAATCGACAGCGGCCATGTCGTATGATTATACAGCATGTGAAAGATCCTTAGAGTGTTGGTTTGGCTTGGATGCTCTCGGCAAAATTAAATCCTAGTACAAAATTCGCATCGTCAAGAGCTCAGGCACCTCCCTCTGTTGAGGAAACTGGGCGTCAAAATTGCTTATTGTAATTGGTACCGCCTATATGGTACAGAGCTAAAAATGGTACCAGCCCCTGGGAAACGTACTAGGTCTGCAAAGGTTTAAAATACCAATGCGCAGCCCCATTGAAAAAAAATAATTGTTATCAATGATATACGTTCTCTTTGTGCAATCTAATCAAAATTGATAAATAATTGTTATACTAAAGGAGATTTCATTAAACCCACCCCGAATTTATTACCTTTAGTTTAATCCTTAGCGTCTAAAGCTCTAACTAGCAATAATAAGCGATGGATTCTAAATACAGAAGGCTCTATATGCAGACTTCAAAATTACACAGATAATATTGAATGGAGTGAGTTAATTGGATTCACACACACACATTGAGCATAAATGACCATAGTCGGTCTGTCATTAGCATGAAGTTAATTTCATTAATCTAATTTATCAAAGAAAATAGTTTATCAGTTGAATGCGGTTCTGAGTTTTTTTGCCGGCATGTCTCAAGCTCAAGCCCTAATGCCACTTAAAACCCGCCGTATAGAGTGTATGATTTACATTAAATCTGTCGTGGCGTTTGCATGATGTACTACAATGGAGAAGGGTGGTATAGCAGCTCAAGTGTCGTCCTAGTCACTTGACCGTGGCTCAAAATTCCGAGGTCCGTTGCCAATAGACCTCGTGTTGCATTAGATTTTTAGTATGTAATTCTGCATTTATCTGCTGTGTTAATTGTTAAGTAATGATTGTGTAAATTTTTAAGGCATGATATTTAGTTGTATAAAGTATTTTTCTGTAAACATTTATTTCGAGATGAGTTAAAATAATTGGGAAGTTAATTTCGGGTCAAATATATGAAATTTTACTTTTTATAGTTATGAGAACTAAAAGAAAAAGAGAAAAGCACATATTTGCTCCTCCCCCTCCTAAATACTATAATGTATCCATAAGACAAGAAACATTCCAAATAAAATTGCTGTAAAGCAGTGGTCTTCAAACTGTGTTCCATGGGAACTAGGCCACTTGGCCTACCCAAAGGCCTTCTAAAGCTGTATTTCCCAACGTGGGTGCCACGTTACACAGGAAAAACTTTTAAAGAATTTCGGTGCTGCAGAGTTTTTTTAGTAACTTCCAGCAACTTTTATTTTGCCTGTGTGAGTTTCGGGGTTCATTACAAAGGATACACTATGGCAAATATTAGCCTTGACAAAGGATATAAAAAGCAATTTCGAGATGTATAACATGCTTAAAGGCGAATGGAAAGAAGGAAGCTGAATGGTCCTGAGCAAAAATTGTGTTTCAAACATTCTGGGAAACTTCTAGATACTTGACTTCAAAACTATTTTTTAGTTTCCTGTATTTATGTAGATAAGAAATATCAGAACAAGAGAGTTTTCACACAGCAAGAGGTAACCAAGCTCTATCAACACATTCAACGTTAAAATCTAGTTTAAACAAGAGCAGCTCCTAAATTTTAAGCTGCAAATTTATGCAACTATTCACTGAGCTATAAATATTTTAACAAAATTCTGAACAATGTATTTAAGTGAAAAATATATTTCAACACATGTGGCAACAAAAGCAAAACATAGAAACAAATGAAACGCAGATCATGAAAAGCGACTGCAGATTGCTTCACAAGGCATAGACTTTCAGTTTGTGTAAAAAATGAAAACACATCCTAGTTACTAAATGACTAAGGCTGGTAACACCAAGAATATAAATGAATGCTATTAAGGAGTAAAGGAGTAAATTTCATTAAAATGCAGCATATAAATAATAAATGCAGTATATTTTTCTTAAATTGTCTTTAAATAAAGTGCCTATTACAGGTTGTGATTTACTTTAAATATTTTATATTAATTATGTAAAAATGGATCGTTGTATGTATGAAATTGCTTCACTCTAACACTGTTCAACCGATCACTATAAAAATTGGTATGTATATGTACTTTTTTGGGGAGAATATTTTTGTGCTATTCTCTTTGTTGAAGCTCCCAATCAGGTGGAACTACAGCAAAACAACTTCTACACTGTTCAGTCAATTGCCAAGTTGCCAAAATGGTCGCCCAAAATGATGTTAACTTGGCTTTATCACCAACCATTTCGCTATGTTTCCGCTGAATCGCCATTATAATGTAAGGAACGGCGTTGCTTGCGAATATTATACTTTTAACAAAAAAAATAAGTACAACAGAAAGTAATATTAATGTATTACACATCCAGATATAAATTATTTACACTATTTTAAGCGTTCATTTCACAAAATTTGTAACAATATGTTATTTTTGCTGAGCAGAGATTAGCTAAGAATGTGTTTTCAAAAATCGACCTACAAGAGAGTTACGGGGCATTATAAATAAAAAAAAAATCCTTTTTTTCCCCAGGTATTAGATTTTCAGACTTGAAGTTTAATAAATATGGTTTTTTTTGTTCAGCTGAGATATGCAAAAAGCTTTTTTTATTTTGTATAATTTGCAATTTAAGTAAAATTAACTCATTAAAAACTTCTTTATCCTTCAATCCGTATTGTTTAATTTTTCATTTCACCCGTGCCAAAACGGGTGTATCAGCTAGTATATATTCTAAGTCTTGCATGGTATTCCTTAAAACACTAATAATTCTAAGGGTTCCGCGAATCGACAAAGTTTGAAGACCAGTGCTGTAAAGCATACAATATACTGACGAAAAAGTACAACAACAACAAAATATCCGCGTTAAAAGACAACAGAAACTGTGTACAAAAATTGATTTGAAAATGAATTCATAAAGCCCCTAATTGAAAAAGGCAAACTTCTCATTAACATTCGATCATCACAACTCCCAGTTGTCATACACAGCTCTTCATCTATTCCCATCAATCTGAAAGATCCCGATGGCAAAATTAATAAAGTTATAACGTTTTTCAGTCCCCAGCCGAAATAAAGTCTCTCTCTCCCTCGCTCTCACCCTCAAACGCAGGGGGGTGGGAAGAAGTAATTAAGGGTGGGATGGAGGTTGAAACAGATCTAATTTGGGGAGGCGATTCCATTTAAAAGCCGTGATTTTCCATTGAAAATAGCGTCCGGGACAGTAGTCAGGAGGAGCAGTGATCAATATGGAAGCTGTCAGGTGCAGGCTGTTAGATTTGCGGTGTCGTTCTCTGAAAAGAGTAACGATTCGTCCCCACCCCCCATGGGATGACTTGTCGAGAAGGCGAGAATTTATTTGCCGGAGACGGGAGGATGTTAACGAGCAGCAGGCTGGGGAAAAGGCCCATCGCAACTCCTTTCTGCGTCTCATCAACGGATCGTTTTAACCTGGAAGAGAACGGCTGTTGTTTCGGATAAAATGCTGATAAATAAGCTAGAGAATGAGATATTGTTCGAGGGCATTAGTGAAGAATGTGCGCCTCTATGAGTCTTCAAAAAGTTTTGGCTCGACTTGTTTTTGGTTTTAGGAATAGAAGTAATACTCTTAAGGGTCTTACCCCGATTTAACTATCACCGGTTAAAATTGTAGGAAATATTTGTTACCCTCTTAAGCAATCAATATTTTTGTCCAAAATGTTTCAAAAAAGACATGTTTTTTTGGAGCATTTAACTAAGTATAATACTTAACAGAATGCGAAATGGTATATACGTATTATAATTTTAAATTTTCATACTACTTTTTTTATTTTATAATTGTAGAACCCAAAAAACTATATTGTTTGCTTTTTATAAGTACTCTTTGTAAGTAATGTGGAATGTTTCATTATATCTTAAAAAATTTCTCTCATACTCAAAAAAAATCACATTCGTACCTCTCTTTCAAACGGTTGAGGACTTTGAGCGTGTGTATACACATAATTTGAAGCATGATGTATAATACTAAGTCTTACATTGCAATGGGGACAGAAATAATATCGGTATATTTTTCGATTGTTTTTCTATTTTTATTTCTTCTGAAGTAACGAATTGCATATTGCCTTCGCCAAATCCCTGTTCATTATTGAATATTTTCAAAAATCTAAATTCCTGCCTTCGATGAAAAATTCCAGCGTTCACTACAAAGAAAATCCCGGATGAGAAGTATATTTCAGTACCATGGATAAACTGCATCTCTTAAAAACACTAGCATTAATAATCTCGCAATAAAAATTAAAAATATGTGCAAATAAAAGATAGAAAGAAGAAAAGAAAATATCAGTGCCCGGCGTACACCGTACGGGTGAACCAGTTATGGTCAGCTCTCGGTATCCCTTACGGAATACGGGCAAACCAGTTAAAGGGTTAAACTGTAGATATAGAACACAATGAAAATAAAACATGTTCTTATGATTTTTCAATTTTTTTCTTTTGCCTGATTATTTTGAATATTTGGCATCGATGAAATAACAATCGTAAGTTATATTGTTTTTATTTCTCTCATTAGATCGAATTTACCGGAAATATTAAAATGAAGAATATTTGTTTCGGTGAATCTTCGAAAAAAATAAATAATGAAATAAAAAGTCTTTCTAATTCAAATTTAAGGATCGAAATTTGACTGGTAATTAAATATTTTCAGCTAGAAATTGGAAAAATATTCTTTATATTAAATACATCTTGAAAATTTAAAAATAAATGATGATCCCACACATTTTTAAAAACTTCTCTTTCAGTACTTACTTAAAAATCCTGATTCTTAAAAAGTAAAGGTAGAATACATTGCGAGCCTCGATTTTACAAACTCGAGATATCAACATTAGTATTAATTTTTAAGAAAATGAAAGCGTTACAGAAGGTATAATGAAAGATTTATCTTTAAATTTAAGACCTCTATCTCTAATCCATTGATGAACAGACGACATAATGTGGATAAGATTTGATCTAGCGCCGTATATCTGGTCCGCCCCTTCACAGATTTTTAAATTGTCACACACAGAAATTTTTGATTTCAATGGTTTAAAAAATCCATTGAGGACGTTCTATTTTTTTGTATGTATGAATATTTCCCCAAAAATTTGAATATTTTTTGCATATCTAAAATATATTAATATAAAAATTTATTTTAAACCGTCTTAGTGTACAAAGAATTGAACTAGATGAAAGCAAGCAGGAACAACTAGTAAAAGGGGTTGTTGAATCTCTTGGAGCAAGACGAACAAGATTTATTTTTGGTCTTTTAGTAACTATGAAGGAATCTTTCTGTCTTTCTTGCGTCCATCTATATGATTCAAAGATCAAATAGATGAGAAAGCAATGGAAGCACAGCGATTCAAGGAGATTCAAGGACGATTCCCCACAAGGAGACTATGGGACAGCAGTTTGCAGGGAAAGTCATGCTGATTTTTACGACTGACGGGAAGTCATCTTAACAAACTACCTGAAGAAGGATCAGGCCATCTTGTCTCTTTTACAGTTCATTGCTGAATGAATTGCATGATTCTTTGATCAAGAAACATCGTGGTATAATCCTCAAAGTTGACGTTCCTGCGGACAACGCAATTTGTCACATAACTGGAGGTACGATTGAAAAATCGAAGCAATGTGGTTTGAAATCTTGCCACATCCTTCCTATTCTCTAAATCTCTCACCTCAAGAAAATTTTTCTTATTCCCAAAACTGAAAAAGAAACATTCCGGAGTCTGAGTGAATGAAGATTTACGTCGCACTGTTCAGCTACACGAGGGCTTTTGGAGACAGACCGAGTAAATTTGAGCCATGGTCAAGTGACGCGGACGACATCTGAGCCCCTACCCTCTCCTAACTACCACACCAACGGGAGGACGTTTGAGATCTCGACAGATTTAACGTGCATCGTTCCCCTACACGGCGGGTCTTCAGTGGTACTGGAGCTCGAACTTATGACACGCTAGCCATGATCCGATACCTTGACCACTTGGCTACCGCGGTCATTCCGGAGTCTGAGATTTGATAAAACAAATGAGGTCATACAAGTAGTTGAATAATGTTTCCGATAGAATTCGCTGAGAGAAAGAGTTCGATAATAATTACCTTTGAAAGGTTACAGAACATTGGGAAAATAGTTCAACTCCGAATGGTGACTAAGTAGAGAAGAACCGAAATAACATTTCTCGTTTTTTAGTACCAATTAAAATTTTACCATATTCCCCAGCAGATAAGTATTAAATTTCGTATCAACAACTAAAGACGTCATTAAAAGTGCCTTAGAATAATTGTATTCTTTATTTTTAAGACTAATGAATGAATTTCTCAATCAAAATAACAAAATTGAAAAACTGTATGGAATAATTAAATACTGCGTTCTTCGATTAATTTTGAATAAATTTTCTTTTTCGAATATTTTTTGACGGAAGTCAGGAAAATAGGAATTTAAATATATATGTACGCAACACTATCGAATAGTTAATAGAATGGTTAATGAGAAGTGGAAAATATTTTTCATTTTGAAGTGGAAACAAAAAAAAATCTGAACAGTTCCCTTTTAATTCCTGGAAGCTAAATTCAATTTATTTAAATGAATAAATAGTGAATTGATTTGAACAATTAAAAACAAAAGGTAAACCGTAATTCCTAAGGTTTATCCTTTTAACTGTTTTAAAATATTTTCTTTTTATCGTTTACACTTCTCAAGAAAATGGACTGAAAAAATATTTTAAAGGAATCTTATTGATAATTATTATCGATTTCAAGAATAAACCTATCACTAGGAATCCAATTCCCATAAACCTTGGAAATTAATTTAATTTGGTGTTTCATTTTCTATTATTTCTATGATATTTATTCAACTTTTCTGTAGAAAAAATAAACAACGATTATATCTTTTAAATTCAATATATATATCAAATAACTGAAAGGGATATACTGTAATTCTTTAAGCTTTAAATGTTTTTTATTTCGAGTACCTGCATCAGAAATTATAGATTAAAAAAATAGTTTTTGTGTCATGATTTGAAGGTAAAAATTTATTATTTAAAAAAAAAGAATTGTACTCCATATTTAATGCAATATTTTGATACTTTTATCTCTACTTTTAACAGCTCGTCCCTGATTGTTTTATTGCTTTTTAAGGTTAAAAATAAAATTATTTGCGCTTTAAAGACATTTTTATAAAGAATTAGATACATGAATAAAAAAAATCTCTACTAATGAACTCATCATATTTCGCAAATATTTTTCTTTCAATTTCTAATTTTAAACATAATAACGAAAAAAGTGTACAGTGTTATACAAATTGAAGTAAACAAGCCAATATATTTCTAATTTTTTTCTTTATGTATAATTAGTTCTTTAATCTTTTCCAGCTATCTACAATTTTAACGTTACGCATGTTATAGTGAATTAACACTAACCTAGTGAAAATATATATTAATTGTATGTGTGTGTGTATGCATGTAAGTATGTATGTGTGTGTGCGTGCGTGCGTGCGTGCGCGCGCGCGCGTGTGTGTGTGCACGTATGTACGGTTCCCAGGATATTGTGGGACAAACTGTAAGGGAAGGTAAGGATAATCACAAGGATTCAGATTTCCATTGCAACCCATGGTCGGGAACTTTGTTCGAGGCTATATGACGTTGTTCACAAGGGCATTGGAAGAAACAGACCTGCATTTCTGCAGTAATTTGAACTGTCATCTCCCGTAGAGGAGAATGAAACTTTTTACGAACACCGAGCTGGCAGATATGCACTTGATTTACTGATTGACAGAGGTCTGCCATCTAGGTGTTCGTAACAACATTCTGCGGGAAATAACAGCTTAAAAGACTGTGGTAATGCGTCTGTTTCCTTAAATGGTCTTGTGAGCAACGCCACCTAGAGCCGATCGAAGAAGTTTCCGATCATGGGTTGCTATGCAATTCTGAATCCTTGTGATGTTCTCTATCTCCCCATAAACTTTGTTTTGATAATCCTGGAACACTTTGTTTTACTTATCCGGCCAAATATTTCATAACTTAATTGGCAGTTAAGGAATTTTGCTAATAGCTTTGCTATCTATAAATCAGTGCTCTTTTGAATTACTTTGTTATTTGTTCTTATACCATTGTAGCTTTTTCGTATGATATTAAATTCATATGAGCGCATTGAGAGATAATGAGCAAAAAGATATTAAATATTTCCTTCAATAAAAATTAAATAAGTTTTTTTAAAGATATTTTCATTAAACATAATGGTATTACCGATAAAATAAAATAAACTTGTACTAAATACTTTGGTAAAAAAAAATATTGCAGTTCCCCCAATTATATAAAAATATCTAAAGATATACCAGTTTTGAGAAACTTGTGTGTTTATTTAGAACTGATGAATTGGCATAATTAATAAAATAACTGTAGGAGATAAGGTGATTTTGAAAAGGCATGTACCAAATGAACATGCAGTTTTATGGTACCGAATCACCATTTTTTCTCTATTCCCAGAAGTAACATTTAGCCACCTTTTTCTAACTGTACAGTGTTTGATGTCTGTTAAAATAATCACTGGCGTCGGTGAAATATTTGGTGCCCCTCTCATCTCGACATACATTGCCTCCTCTGGCATCAAGATGTTCATAGCTATAAATTTATCAAGACCATCATTACTGTAGTATTTGTTCTTCTTAATTCCTCCTTTTACTAACTGTCTCACCAACCTTCACATAAATGGGTAAATATATAGCAGAAGTGTGTAGAATGACTCCCTCTGGAACCGGTATGAGAAGAAGAATAAGGTTTGAGTTTCCTAGAAAAAAGAAGGTAGTAGAGAAGTTTGTATAGAAAGAGAAAATGTTCGGAGAAATTTTTCATTAAGAAATTGTATTAATTTATTTATATATGTTATAAAGCTGTATAAACTTTATTTAGGATTTAATATGATCAAATTCATTGGACTTTAATTGGATATATTTAAAAAAGAATATTTCTTTGTAAAATCTTTGTTGCCCTGTTTGTATAAAAATACAAATGATTATTTTGAATTAAAATCAATTACTCTGTTGCGGATGGATCGTATAAATATGATCAAATAATGAAGATACAACGCCATGTGAGATGTTGTTTTCTTTTCTTTTTATACCATATCATCGTAAAACTTAACAATCTCGTCCTGTTTAATGAAATGAAATAATTCTAACGTACTAAAATAAACAGTAAAAAATTCTGTGAAAATCACAATATGCACACTGCATAATTTAGTAAATAGCAGAGGTTTTTTACAATAAATACAGATAGAATTGTGATGGATGTCTTCTCACATCCATCGGTGTTTGGGAGTTAGAATAAAGATTAGTCATAATCAAAATGAATCTATTTTTATTATTCTGTCTATCAATTCAAATGACGCAGGATAGAAATGCACCTTTATTTAAGTGTTGGAGCAAAAGCACGGTAGAAGAGATAATCAATATTTAATTATAATTGATTTAACTTGCCTTTAGAACGTTTTAGTTAATATACGTTCTGAATAATAGTAATTTCATACCTAGCTATTCAACTTATAGTCGATATTAATCTAATCCAAATTATAGACTAAATCGTCAATTAACTATATTTAATTAATCAATAATTATTCGTCGTGAAACTCTCGACTAGCTCACAGCTACTTTCCGCTAATTGCTAACTTTTAATCCCACGTACCTAAAAGTTAATGCTTAAATATCATCCTTCATTTACATAAACCCTGTTTTCTTCGGGAGAAAGTTTTCAATATAACAATATTTAAAGAAATAGTTTTTCCCGAGAGGATTAGCTAGAGGCTCACGGATTGACCTGTTACAGAATTATCATAGGATAAATGTAACATCCAATACCCGCATAATTTATTCGCCAAGAATCTTTTGTAAAAATGCATTTAAAACTGACTAAATCTCTCGTTTTATATCGGAATGAAATTCTGATGGGTGGTGTCTATGGTATTTGATTTCGAGAATTGTTTTTAAAGATTTTGGTACTCGGAGTTATATTCATTGTAAAAATATGTTTTGTAATTTTCTTCATTTGAATGAAATTTTAATTTTTAAGAATGGAATATTTCTCTTTTGGACCTCTGTCCTCCAAATACATATTTATAATATGCATAAAATGTGAAAATATAACTACTTTCAATAGAGAGAAAGCACTTCAAATAATAAAAGAACAATAAAATAAAAATATTTCAATTCATATTATACATCTACGTAATATAAAATTATATCCTAAATAATTTTACAGCGTATATAAGTACATTAATATCTATTCAAAGCAAAGATATATTTCTGTAAAAATTGCTTACAATTATTTTTTTTGAGTTAAACTATAATTATTCATTAAATACAAATAACTTAATTGTGCCATAGTATTCGTGATGGTGTATATATAGCTTAATGCTAATGTAATCACATCACATATAAGGGGGAAAATATAAGGATTAAAAGAACATATAAGAATGAAAAAAAGAACTATACTATTTATGTACTATTTTTTTACTAAAAAGTTAATTATGTTAAAACTTAATTCGTAATCAATAACTTTATAACTATTTATAGTAATTGTGAAATTATAATTATTTGCAAAAAATTTTTATAAAATGATTATTTTTTTTAATTAAAATATTTATAAATAAAATTACAATTATTTTACATTAATTATTTAATTAATTATAAAATTATAATTTAGTTTGTAATTATTTGTAAAAAATTAATTATTTTGAAATTAAATCATTTAAAAATATAAACGAGACAGTTGTATTTTTAGCCATACTAATAAACCGAACTCATTACCTCTACGAATTCTCGAAATTCCCTTTAACTCCATAATCCATAAGGGGAAAAAAACTTCACGACTCTTATAAATTATTTATATTAAAAAAGAAAACGCGTGAAATTTTAAAAGCCTCATCAAATCTCTGCTCATATTCTCAAACAATTCATACGTTTTTCAAAGCATCTGAGACATTTAACCCAATTAACTCCGGGTAACGACATGGAAAAGGAATATATATATATATATATATATATATACTCCACACTTTCGAGAAGAAATCAACTCTATCCCAATATAAACTCTCTAAAATGACTCTTGTTACTTACGCTCAGGAAAGAGAGATATATTTCATGGCGAGTTGAGTAGTCTTAAAAGCCGATGAATTCTCGTGATAGGTAATTGAGGTTATTAAAGAGAAACTTCGTTATCGGAGAGCACCTGATCATTAAGATGAATTAGCCTCGATCACAGAAACTTAACGCCCTTCGATTCCGATAATGAGCTTTATTTTCTAATTTACAATCTCTAGAATGGCAACTCTCTCTCTGTTTGCCTGCTAAAATTGAACCGATTTCTCCTTGTTAAATATATTTCTTTTTTCGACTGGGGATTTATGCATGCAAGCGCTCTCACCAGGAGTTATTTTTAGAAAATCATTTATATATAAACCACTGAGTGGATCGATTTCTGAAGCTTGTGGGAAATAGAATCTGTCAATACTATTTTTATTTTTTCCCATATCCTGTTTTTATACTATTTTTAAAAGAAGATTACGATAGGATTTATTGTGGATGTACTTAAAAACTCATCTAGCTTTTGTAGACCTAAAAATTTGTCCCAAAGTTAACTGCATATATCTTTTCACAACAAATGTCATTTTAACTACAGAATTTGCTAAACGTAGGAATCTACTTACTGCACGATACATAAGAATATCAATATAACGCCTTTTTTATTTGAAAAAAATGGTATTTATGGAGAGTCCAAACCTAGAACATGTTTTAGCCATGTATTTGAAATCATTCAAAAAATTTGGATTAAAATAGGAAAATAAGAGATGAAATATTGAATATATTATATGGTAATTGAGAATGAAACCAAATTAGTTTCATACGTTTTTTGAACAAAAAAAAGGCAAATTTTTTTTATCAAATATAGAAAAGCTGGTTTCATATCCTCCAGAATTATTTTGCTGCAAGCAAAATATTGCAAGCTCACAGCTCTTTCTAAATAAAATTTGCTTGAATTCTAATTTTTGTAATTTTTAATTCTTGTTAAAATATAAATAAAGGTATTATATTGATTAATTTATTAAAATGTTTAAATTTATCCAATAGCTTTATTTAAATAAATTAAAGCTTTAATTAAGATGTGAGAAAAGTTCTACATTAAATACAATCTTCAAAAATTTATTACAAATAAGAAACAGCAAATTGTTGCAGTTTTCAACGTTAATCTCGATAATTTTGAAAAACTGCATGTTGAAAAATTTACTAAAAAATGCGTTCCACAGAAACAAACAGATATCAGATCTAGTTTTTTTAGATAAAATGCTGTTATAAATTTATTTTAATGCTTTAAAATAGTTCAAAATTCATAAGATATAAATATGAAGTTAAATTAAATATAATAAACCCCTTTTAGTCATTTTATAACATGAAAGAGTTCGAAAATGTTAAAATTGACAAGCCGTTAATTCGAAATATGACTCTTCTAAAAATACTGGTTTGCAGAAAATAAGAGATTAAATGTTGAGTTTAAATTTCTTACTTTCGTAATCGTCGTATTTTTCGAATTCAGAAAAAGGGGAATCACATATATTTGAAATTCGTTCTATAAATTCGTTTCTAAAAAAAATTAAAGTCCATATTTTATCCAATATGATTCAGTATCAAAGAGAATTAACAAGGTTTAAGTAAACAATATCTGAGAAACGTTTTTTCTTCGTATTGTATGTACGAAAATGTAATTATAACATAATTTTGGAGCAATGCGATACATAGATTGAATTATGAACTTTGAAATCAAATTGCTCTTAAAATATGAAAGAAAAATTCAAATGGAAATTTGAACCAATATAACATGCATAAAAATTTTAAAAGTTACTGCATTTCTTTTCAATAAATCTATTTTCTATTTTATGCCTCTATGAATTGATGATTTGATTTTCCACGTAACTAAATTTAAGATAGAAATTTAGAAGCTTAAAAATATATAAATGAATTACCAAGGAAATTTTAAAATATTTTTTTATTTCTTTCTCCTTTGCACGTGGAATATATATATATTATATATATATATATATATATATATATTATATATATATATATATATATATATTTGTCTTGATACCTTATTTTAAATTCAATTGGCTGTTAAAGCAATTTTGTAAGGCATTTTATGGCACATGGTTGAGAAAATGTTAACTGAAGTATTCAAAAACTCTTAATTTCAACCATTTCAGTTTTATAATATGTAAATTTTTATCAAAGCCTTATTTACAAAATTAATTTAATTCAAATTTATTGGTAATAAAAGTAATCAGTTAAGTATTGTAAGCAATCTTAAGAAATATATAATATTCTCTTTCAAATAGTCTATATCAGATTTCGTTGCATCATTTATATATATACAGATAGATACTTGCATGTTTTAAATAATATCATAATTTGATAATTCGAAGTTAAAGCTTTAAAATCTGAAATACTTTACTTGCCATTTCTTGAAAAGTTCGTGTTTTTATATTTAAAAAATGTGTAGTATTAAATAGTATTTGAAATTAATATAAATTAAACAGTATTTAATTTTAAAGAAGAAAATTGTTTTTCATTATGTTAAATGGAAATATTAGCTAGTTTGAAACAAAACGTGAAAACGTCCTGCCCTTTTAGGAAACCGGTAATTTTGAAATTTAGTGAGCTCGCGCGAAAGAAAAATAAAAAAGTTGCAAATCCTTTCATTTCTAAGGCTAAAATTATTTGCTAAAAATAATTTCATGCAGATATGTTGCTTACAATGCAATTTATTCTTAATTGCTTGGGTTTATTAAGAGAATTTTTTTACGCAGTGCTTTTTCCCAATTAATTCAATAACGAATTTATGTTGCAAAGTAAATATATATTAATATGTGAACGCTAAGGCTTAGCCCTTTAGAAAAAATATAGGAAATTTTCTCAAATTTCAAAAAAAAAATTTTTTTTTAAGGTAATGTGGAAATTTCATTACAATTATTAAGATGTTCAACGAAAATAAAATTCCTTATTAATTATTAATCTATTACTGTTTTCTTCTTTTTTTTTACTTTATTAAACATTCACTTTGCATTCAATGAGGAAATGAATTAAATTTTACCGTCTGAATTTAAATTGTTAACATAGCTTGATGTAATTAAATATGTTATTGTAACGTGAACCTAAAGATAATAATTTGTTAACATTTTCTTTTTCAATTGCAATTTGTAAAGATTATGAGTTTTATTACATGATAAAAACATATTCTACCGTAATGATAAAGATTTTTAATAAGTAGTAATTGGAATAATTTTTGGATTTAAAAATAAATCTTTTATCTTATGATTCAAAAGAATTAAGTTACCATTCCTTTTCTTCAGTTATATTTCTTTCATTTTTTCATATATTTTTTTATAAGCTATGTAAACTTGATTTACTTTATGTTTGATGTTTATTTAAATTTTGATCGGCTGTTAAATAAGAAAAAGTTTTTCGTGAAAAGCATAATCAAATACAAGATATTCAAAAATAATTTGATAAAATAGGCATTACTGTAGCTATAAAGACGAACAATATTTATTACAATACTTAAATCGCAGTTCATGCATTCCACTCTGAGTAACAATAGGTGTAAATTGAGTTGTTCAAAGTGAACTAACAACAGCGAAAAGGCAGAAAAATAGTGAAATTATAAATTACACAAACCTGTGCATGGACAGCAGAAAAAGGCTGTAAGTCAGATGTTCAACAAGTTGGTGTGAAGTTGCACCCCAATCTATGAAAGAACGACGAACTCTCTCGAAATTTCTGGCATGGTTTTTTTTGTCTATTGCAACCTATCTTTCGTACTATACACAGGTCATTCGTACACTAATCGTTTTATGTGTCCCTACAAGGAAATTCTAGTGAGTATAGATTTGGTGATGGTGGATTTGTGTTAAGTCACACACCCACCTCATCTAATTTATCTTGTATGTAGCATTTAGGAAGAGTAGGACCACCGTAGGAAAATAAGCTGGGGCTCCAGTATGTATGAATTATATGTTTGTTTGTGTGGTCAGCAGAACAAGCATCAATAAACTGCGAATCTCTTGTTCCAGAAAGACTCGGTACTTTACGCCTTGAAAATGTACTTGTAACAGTTAAGAACCAACCAGATGATTACCAACGATATCTTCCCATTTATTAAGAGAACATCGCTAATATTTTCACGTGACAGTTTAGTGATATTTTTGCCGAAGAAAAAGTGTTCCTTGTAAGAACTGAAAATATCTTTCCTAGTAAATTAGGCTTCATCATTGAATAGCATTAAGGCAAGAAACTGCAGATTATTAATTATCATCTGGAGCAAACATCCTGACGCAATCTTCAGAGTTTAAAATGAAACACACACGTTTAAATTGCACACGGGAGGGTTATCTGCGTACCCCAAGCTAAACAGTTCACACTGCCATGTGGCATACACTAATGTTGATTACTTGTGAACAGAACTATCTCAAATCTGTCAAGACAAGTTGTTCCATTTCAGACATTTACTCATTTTACAGACGTCATATTTTAGACAGCGAAAAATCCGGTTCCTGCTGTTTTCTAATAACCCTAGCAAAGATAGAATAGCCCGGAAGACAATAGTTAAGAAATTGTTTACAGTAAATGAAAGAAATCGCATCATAAGTGACGACTTGAGCTTGCTAGTTTTTCTTAGTCTTACTTATAAGTCACTTTTTCCGATATTCTGAAATAAACTGAGAATTTTATTGCTTACATGCTTTTCGCTTGTAAATACTCTGAAACATTAGTATTTTCCAGGATATAGTCTTAAGATTTGTTATTTTTGAGCTCCAATCCTTAACCACTACGTCTTTTCTGCTATTCAAAATGGAATGGGTTATTAAGTTCTGAAAAAAATATTGTTCGTCTTGATAGATACATTAGCCCCTTTCATTTTGCCAAAAGCTCCGTTTGAGCTCTCTGTAAGCTCCATTATCATACACATTGGCATATATGTTGGATTAAGATTATAATTTTTCATAAATAAGGAAACATTGAATTTGGAGGGCGGGGGGAGTTTAATCTGGAGAACGTTCTAGCTAGAGCAAAGGTTAAACACCTTTTTTTTTATCAAAGTAGGTAAGGACAGGATGAGCAAAATGCAGTCACGTTATCTTGCTGAAAGATGACATCTCCTAAGTCTCGAAGATAGAGTACAGCCATCGGCCTCAAGCGAAATGCAACACTGGCCGTTCAGATTACGGACGACGCGAACGGTCCTAAGTCGGAAATTGCATTTTGACTCACTAGGTTCTTATTTGTATTTCATTAGATTTGATTTTTTTTCTTCTGTTATGTTCTATATTTTATATTAATTTCTTCCATATATATATATATATATATATATATATATATTATTTTCATTGCGTTCGATTATGTTAATCACTGCCTACTTGGTGCCGATCAAATTTTTGTTAAAAATGTTCGTTGGTTTATTTATTTATTTTACCCGTACAATGACTGAATGAGAAGAATTTATTTGAAAATGGCAATTACATGGCCAGAAAATTATACAAATGAAGCAGAAAGAAAAGTGTTTTCATTGGTTTTGATTAACGTAACTTTACTGTATTAGATAGTAAGTAATATGTGTATATTATGTATATGTGCAAAAAAAAACTTAGTTTTAAGTTAAAATCCCTTCAACTAATTAATTGGAGGACATAATTACAGAAAATAAGAACTTTTTCCAAACGGTCATCATATTTTCTTCCGAAAAAAATTATTTACATTTAACCTATTCTCTGTAATAATTATCAATTTAAAAGTCTTCCGTAATTAGTTTTGCTGTTGGTTGTTATCAAATAATATGAAGCCAGTCTCTTTTTGTTAACACTTTCAAAAAAAATTCACTATCTATAACTTTTTTATGTTTTACTCCTGTGTCTTTTTTCGTTATATAGTTATAATAATAAATTGATAATATGCCTTTTTTGCTTAATACATTATACTTATCGCTTTCTTTTAGCCTGCTATACAATTTTTTTGTAATTTCACTAAATTTTATATTTATTATGTTTATAAACTAAGCAAATATTTTAATAGTTTGAAAGATAAATTAAATCTTTCTGAAGACTTACTTATAAGGGAATTTTTAAGGTAATTCATTTAAAGAGATCAACACTGTTTCATGAATTTTTAAGCACCTTTTTAATATTCACTTAATCCACTTACTTATACACTTTTCCATTTTCAGCCCTTGGCTGTATAAGTAAATAAATCCCGCTAGAATCAAACACGCAGGAACACATGCATTTTATTTTATAAATTTATAAATAGAATAGGACGTTTATATGGGCTATTTAAAGCTGCATTTATCTTTACTGAGATTAAAACGTCATCATTTATCATATAAAAATGTGTTTAAGTTTTCCCTCAAGGGAAAATGAAATATCCATACATTTAGTAAGAATTTGCCTAATTCTTTTATAGTTTATTAGGAAAAAGGTAAAATTAATTGTGAAGGGTTCATTAATCATGTAATAAAGAAAAAAATTAATAATTTACGAAAATTTTTGGATAGTAATTTGTGTTTCGTTTTAATTTCAAATACTATTATTTTTCTTCTTTTTGTTATTTTTGATGTTCCAGATACCAAACATGTTTTTATAATATAAACTTTAGAGTTAAATACGTTGTGTGTGTGTGTTCAGTAGCAAGCAGTTATCTTAAGTAACTTCCTTCTAGTTGATCGTCTCTTCATACAGCTGGTCGCTCAGCTGAGAAACATTTTGCCTTATTCTGTTGCAAAATGCTGACTTTTGATTTTGTTTCTATTATTCTTTCACTTTTTCTCTTTCGTGAAATACCCTGTTTAACACTAGAATGTTTAACACTAGAATGTGTTTAACACTAGAATTGGACACCGGGGCCTGTTTACTTTGTTCTCCTTTCCACACTTTTGCAGGCAATTTAAAAAATTTTCGTGACTTTTTTATCATTTCCCCTGTGATTAAACGGGAAAAGTTTCGTGGTTGTTGACACCAAGGTAATTGATCATTATCAAAAGCTGTCGTTCAACAAAATATAATTCACTAAATAGGTACCATTAGTAAAACAAACTTCCAGAAGTAATATCGCATATTTTTTTTGCCTTGAATGCGGTTTTATTGAGTTCACAGTGGGAATGAATCAATTATACTCAAATTGTTGTTTCTAAGTGTTTCGTTACATAGTATTTTCTTATCTTCTCATTAAGAGAATTCATTCAATTTTCGAACTTTGTGCATAGCAGACACCTCGAAACGATTGCTCTTGGAAAAGATCTAAGCCCTCAGGAAATTATTAATTTGTTGAGAGTGCTTTCTGAGAATGAATCAACTCTAATTTAGATTCCGATGAAGACATAAGATTGAATGAAAGTGACTGCGAAGATTCTGAAGAGAGTCAGGTGTAATTGATAATATTCCAGTAAATCCTGATATATATGTCGATAGAGATGGCATATAATGGATACCGCATAAAAGTGATGTTCCTAGAAGATTTGTGACTCGAAATGTTTTGCGACAAAGCAGTGGTCCAACAAGTTTCGCGAAACATAATGTCAACGTCAGTTGTTTTTTATGATATAAAGGTTATAATATATGATAATTGCATGGAATATAATATTAAAAAGACTTAAAACTAAACCCTATTGCACATTTCCTACAATTATTTAGTTAAAACAATTCCTTTTTATATTTTCTATCGCGGTGTCGAAAGGACACCGGAGAATGTTTAATGGTAATCGAAATCCCGGACGTACTAGTGTTGAACATCTCTGTTTATTTATGAAAACAGCATATGAGGTTGTTCCAAGTCAGTTACTTTTAATCAGGGGATAAAAAATTTCATCAAAAATTCATTGGAATAATAATAGAAGTAATATTTCATGTTTTAGAAATTATTTCATTTGAAACCTATGAGATATGTTAAATATAAATATATTAGTGTTTATACAATTGTTTACTTAATTCCCTTCGTGAAGTAATGGCTATTATATTACATACGATTCAGCGTTATCGTAATTGCATTTTCTGATTTAGAATTTGAAATCTGGTGGCTATTTAATTCTTAATGGTCTGGTGGTTTCTGTATATTAGGATCATCAATTATCCTTATCCAAATATTAATGGCATTATAATAACATGTGAAGTGATAATTATCGCCTGGGTTTCAACTTTTGAATTCTAATCAAGAATCTTTGTTATTAAATCCAGCTAAGTCTTTGAAGAGCGAGGAGGGAATTCTGGAAAGTGAGACTTTAATTCTAGTATTATTTTAGAAAATCTCTGAACTATATTAATCGGGTTCAAAATGAAGATGGGCGTACTTGGTGTCCATTCGACAATATGCGCAGATATAACTGAACCAAACTCTCAAGTTAACTTATAAAAGGAATTGTTTATAGATTTACAAATACCAAACGAGCTTTATACTAAATTTAAGGAGTGATATTTAAAGCTGCATTTATTTTTCGTAGAGATCAAAATGACATAATTTATTATAAAATTATGGTTAAACTGTGATTGTGATATTCGTGGTTAATTCGTGCGTTGTTCGTGATATTCGTTGCGTTGCGATATTGCGAAATCCAATAGTGGGCTCGATTTCCGATTAGACTTTAAGCCAGTGATTCCCAAAGTGGTCTATATAGAGAACCCCAGGGATCTATGACAGCATGCACGTCAGCAAAAAATAATTTGGGGGTCCATGAGTTGTAAATGGGGATCTACGATATTGACTCTCATTAAACCAGATCATGAATTTAATTTTAAAAGAAAATTTCATCAATTGAAAACCAGATTTACCTGTTCAACAGATTTACTAGGTAAATTTAATAAAGTTAATTTGCAGTTAGAAGAACCATCGTTTTGGCGCTTCTTGTCATAATTAAGCTAAGGAGTATTATTTTGGAAGTCCCGAATTTTCCTAGTTTCTAAATTTGTCACGCACAATCTGCCAGGAAAAGGACGTTTTAACCTACGTTCAATATTTAAATTCCCTTTATTCAGATTTTGAAACTAGGTTTGAGAATGCTTTGACTATCAATAATTTAATACTACAGAAGGCAATTGATTAATATGGTCACATTGAATGAAAAACAAATATCATATTACAAGAGGAACTGATCAAAATAGGCACAAAGAATATATTAAAACAAAATTTAAAAACGGATATCAGCAATTTTAGAAGCACCACAATGGGCGAGGCACCAGATTCATCTCTCCCATTAAAAGAATTTGTTAGTTATTTTATGTAACAGTTATTTTAAGTATTAATCACATTTTAATTTAATTAATTAACATGTGTGTCTTAGTTTTAAACGCTATACTTCCCAACAGTTAGAAATTTAAAAATTTAAAATTAAGTATAGCTCTATACCAGCTGTCAAAAAGACACTCAAGTTGAAAAATTTGCAAAAATTCATTATTAGGTAAGTAGGGTCTACCCCAAACCGAAAAACATGGAAAGGGTCTATGATACAAAAAAAAGTTTGGGAACCTCTGCTGTAAGCTCATTGTATTAAATAAAAGAAACTGTTGCCGTTAAAATGTAACTTAGTCAAATACTCCACATAATATGCTGATGTTAAAAGAAAAGATGCCAGATCAAATGCCATCCTCTCCACTGGAACGTTGTTCAAAATTTAGAAAACCATAGCCCATAGTCCTGGTATTGCTAGAGTGCAACTATAATTAATCCCAATCACACAGAATCAAGTTCAAGGAAGACTTTTATGAAAAGAAAATGAAATAAATAACGTTTCAATTTAGTACAAAGGGTATTTAATAATTTCATATATAGCCTACAAATCATTTTTTTAACAAAAAAATATTCACTCTTGGTTACGTGTTTGCAATTTTTCACAAATATATTTAACATGCATCTTATGATTTAAAACTTAAAATGATGTTTTTAGAAATATAAAACAAAGGCTTTTTTTATATATATGAAATTTTCCTTCAAAAAAAGTTTGAATCATTAATAGAGGGGGGAAAAGGGAGAGGAGGAGAGAATCTTGCAGTGCAAATTTTTTTCTGAAAGAGCACTTCAATTACTTTTTCAGTTTTAAATTATTTTCTAAGCGTTATCAAAATAATCAACAATCCGCATTTCTCACTACATTTATTGTATAATAAAGGATATAATCATAATCGTTTGTAGTTATCAAACCATATTTCAATTGTAAACCACCTTTCAAATACTAAATCATAATAAAAGATAAATGTTGATAAAAAAATGCACTAAGAGCAAAAAACTAGGCAAATACCAAGCTTTTTTATCACAAAAACTGAATTATTAACGATTAATAACTAAAAAGTTGCAGGATATGAAACATCAGAGAAAATGATTCGCTAGAATTTTGCGTAATGGTTTTACTTAGGTAATTTAAATAAGCTTTTTTTATAAATGTTTACTGCACTGAAGAAAATGATAAAAATATCTGTTGCTCTGAACCTTCTTAAAACATTTATAAAAAACACTAATGTGTCCCAAAAAAATTAAGAGAAGAAAACCAATATTATCAATCCCACTTAGCAATTATATAATACTAGCTGAAATGCCCATTCTTCGCACGGGTTAAGTTTTAAAAACATAAATTCATCTATTACAGCAATTATAATATTTTTCAGTAAGGGTAAAACCCTGTATAAAAAGGAGGATAACCAAAAATTTAAATTTTTTTTAAATGAATGTTCAAATTATAATTAATTTTAAACAAATTGCAATTTTGCTCAAAGTAAATAATAATTTAGCAAAAACAAATATTTCAATTTAAGAGAAAAAATTAGCAAGCTGAAGAGTAAATAAATATGAATGACTGCAAATATAAATAAAATTAACACAGAAAAGTGGTAACAGTAGTAAGTTTCTGCTATGGGTACTATGTGTGAAATAACCTGCAATAGATGTACCGAAAGAAAAAATTAATGATGATAAACTGATTCACTAAATGCTATCATAAATAAGAAATATTAGGAAGCCTACAACAGAAAAAAAATTAAATTAGCATTGCACCCATACCTCATATAATACTATCTAACATCTCTGTGAAACATCTAATATAGAGTATTAGATGAATTTCAATACTCTAAAAAAATTTAATTAGTATGAACTAAAATCAAAATCTACCTAAAACAGGTCCCCGTTGAAATAGTCCAGAACCAACAACAGTACTGAATAAGAATTATAATTTGATTGCAAAGAGCAAAACAATGAGCACATACAATGATAAATAACTGTTGTGATAATTGAAATATATATATATTGTATATGGACAGTATGGTAACATAAAATATGCATATGATCTCCAAGAATCTATGTGAGGAACAGATTATCAGAAGCAACATTAAACCATGATGGCATGAGACGTAAAATCATTTCAAAACAGAATTTTAAAGAAATACAGAAGGAAATATGAAAAAACCTTTTCACAGTGCATCCTTTTTCTGTGCAAACCTTTTTACGACCACAAATGATAAAGTTTTCTGATTTGCAAGACTACGAGAAGCAAAGTTAAGTCATGATGAAAATTCTGGTCAAAATGGAATTCAAAAGAAACTATGCGAACATTATTTCCAGGTGCACCTTATCAATGTTTCATCAAATAGCTTTTTGTTTAAAAAAATTTATGATTTTTTTTCATTAAAACAAAGATGAGTTCTTATCGGTCATAGGGACCATAAGGCAAAAAACAGTGACACGCAAAACAAACATGGTACATTCTGGCTTCTTATAAATAGGAAGCATTATCTTCATGATATTACCAACATATTAATAGAAATTAGTTTGAATTCAGTGTCATTTTCTTTCTGTTATACTTCCAAGCAATATTTTTTACATTGAAAAAATACTGAATATGCCGTTGAAGGAAGAATTATAATTAGAAACTTTTTTTATGGCGCAAGGACCAATTTAGATCATAATGCGCCAAGAGAGACACTAAGAACAGTTAAATAAGATTAATTAGAAAGGATGAATATTTATTTTCAACAACAGAAAATGGCATAGATATGTAAGACACGAAACATTTATTCGTCATGAAAATTAATTTGATCAGCATTTAATCGCATCCATAGTTTTTCTAACAGATGTTTTTTTGTATGAACAAATGGACATGACAAAAAAAAATTCTAGTGAGAAGTGAAGGTTCAGCTTCATTGATTGTAAAAAAAAAAAAAAAAAACCTTTAATATTTGTGTTATGAATAGGTAATCATGATCTAAGATTCTGTTTACAAAAAATCTCAAAAAATATTGTTTGGTTGAAAAACAGACTTTTGAGTGTTTGTGTCACATAATTACTGTACCTACAATGATACGCAAGAAAAGAATAGTTCCGAAAAAATAAAACTGTGACATTGAAATAGGAATTATAATATTAATTTAAATTAAAAGGTTATCTAAAACAGAAAAAGTAAGCCCTAATTTTGATAAAATTGCCATAAACAGTTTTGAACAACAACAAAAAAACACGACAGAAAATCTTAAATATTTAAAATTAAAAAAAGAAACAAATAAATATAAAAGTAACCTTACATATAGTATAGAAATTATAATATTAATTCAAACCAAAAAGCTACTTTAAATAGATAAATTAAGATTTGATTTTGATGAAACTAACATAAGTAGAATCTTATGCGTAAATAGAAATTCTAACTTAAAATCACAATATTGACAATCTGTTAATCTCAATTAGTTTGAATTGAGTGTCATTTTCTTAAATTACATTTTTCTACTTTTTGGCTACAATGGAAAAACGTGGAATCTGCCAATAAAGTAAAAGGGTACTTATGTATTGGCGTCACCGCAGCAAAATTAGCATCATGATATCAAAATAAAAGATTCTTATGTGTCTATAAAATGGGGGGGGGGATCAAATTTTGGTGAAAAAAGAGCCATTTTGACTGCGGTGACTCTAATACATAAATATCAGGAAAAGCTGTACCCTTTTTCAATGGAAGGAAATGTAGGTACTTAGATTTTATTGATCAATGCCACTGTTCTAAATAACTCTCGAAGTTGGCAACGCTGATTTCACATGTGTTGTACGCACTAAATTGGCAAACGTGTTTTGTTTCATACAATGTCTCTAATAGGTTGCGATAAAATGTAAGAACTGAAATATCATTGGAAGATTTTTTGGTACTTATGTATTATTGCAACTTTATTAATAACTCGTCAAGTTAACAACTGCGATTTCCTATGCGTTGTCCACGCTGAATTGACAACCATATGCTTCGTTTCATATAATGCCATCAATAGGTTGCGATGATACATAAATACTTATTTTTTTTACCAGCAGGTGATGCTATGCAGTTGGAAGTACCGCTGAAATGTACTGATATTCAGGTGACGACTTAGTTTTACGCTATACATAGCCTAAGTACAACTGTAGATTGATAGTACCACTAACGTTCAGTTTAACAAAAAGAAAACATGTCAGAAAATCTCATATATAAATAAAAATTTATATTAGCCTTTGTATTATTACGCATTACCATCACCACAGCCAAATTAGCACTAAGCAAATCACGCTATATCCACCAAAATCTGACTGATTTTTGTTCATATAAGAACATGTAAGAATCTTTTATATCAAGGAGCGATTCGCGTGGTGCTAATTTGGCTGTGATGACGCTAATATGTAAGTATCATAAATTCCAACTTAAATGATACTGGTAATCTGATAATCCCAATTAGTTTGAATAGAATGCCATTTTCTATCGTACATCACGCTTTCTTGAGACTCATAGTACAGAAAACATTAATCATTAGCATAAAATGAAATACAACATTTTATGAAAGTATCAATCTATGGAATAAGATAGAATGAAAAATCTTAAAAGTAGCCAGTACAGTAATAATGCTAGAACTTGCAAGAATAGTTGTTTCATAACACAATCAACATTTAGTATTCTAAACCACAAAATATATAAGAAATAATCATACACAAAAACCAAACAGGTAGATATCTTTAATGAGCATGAATTTAAAAAACGGCCTTGTTGATAAAAGATTTTCATTATCTAAAATTATAGAGCTATTTTAAAACACAAAATATACTGATTTAATGAAGCTTTATCCCGAACATACAAAACATTGCGCGAACTTTGGTATTGCCCACCACTTTGGCGGGGGAAAACCCAACAGGTGATCGAGCGCATACTGCGTAGTAGCCAAAACTTAAAATATTAGCATCAGTGAAAGTTTTTCGGCATTCATAGTAAAAACAAATTATGTCACTTTTCTTTTAAATTACGGAAGAGGATAAAATAAGCTCAATTAACATAAACGGTTCGACGTTGCGATGCGATATAAACAACTCCTTGTTGCCAAACCTAAAAAGGGAAATTCTGATAAAACTCTATTTACGATGATTTATTCGAAAAACAATTGTAATTCCACTTCAAAAAACACAAAAAACGAAATCTTAAAAAAACTTTTTATTATAGTATATGCAACAATCATCAGTACTTACGTATTAATGTCACCGCAGACAAATTGGCACCTCATGAATCACACCATTATCTGCCAAAATCTGAATGTGCATGTGATTGGTTTTACACATATAAAATACATTAGAATCTTCATTGTTTTGACATGAAAGTGTGATTTGAGTGGCACCAATTTTACCCCGGTGACGCTAACACGCGAGTACCTTATAATCTAAAGATTCACAAACCATTTTTTGGCTTAAAAACCAATTTTTTTTAGTCACGGTATCACATACCTAATGTAAGCTACAACAATAAGCAAAAAATTTAAAGTTTAGAAAATAAACAAATACAAAACTGTGTGTCACTAAAATACAAATTAAAACAATTCAAATTAAAATATCTAAAGAGAAATATTAAGCCCTAATTTTGATGAAATTACCATAACCACAGCTCTGAACAAACAAAACACTCACAGAAAGTCCTAAACATGAAAAATTGAAACAGAAAGAAAATAAACATAAATATTGTTACGAATTTTGTATAAAATAATGTAAATAATTTGAATTTGGATGTGCAATGCCTTTATATTACTCTATATTTATTTCATGTTAAGATTGTAATATTCACAAGCAAGCCGTCCCTTACGTTATGATGGCAATTCAATGGGAACTTGGCTAAATATTGGCGATAGATCCAAGTTGGCATCATTTTTGGCGACCAAGTTGGCGACTTTGGCGACCATGTTGGCGAGTTCGGGACCCTCTGGATTCTTCTAGAAATTAGTAGAAAAATCCACTAATTTCACGATCTGTGGCTCGAGCGCATCTTTCCAGAAATTTCGGCCTCTGCTATAAATAGAGAGAGACTCGCCGCAACGGTCAGTCTGATTTTAACCAGCGAGTAGTGAGCACTGTTTTGTTTAGCGATTAGAAGACTTGCCTTGAATTTGATAAGCTTGGCTGTGCTTGTGAATAGTCATTTACATACGTGAATTTTAGACACTGCTTATTGTGTCTGAGTGCTGTTGAAGGTGTGAAATCCTTCTGTTAATTATTCTGCGAATTTCTGTTGAATCCTGTATTTCAAGGATTGAGTTACGCCAATAATACTCATCCTCTTAAGGATTGCCTTGTTATTTACGACTGATTTTGCATAAAATCCTCGAACCCGATCTACGTACAATATATATAACAACTTAATATAGTAGAAATAAAATTAACCAAAAGAAACTTAAGTATAAAATAAGGTCTAATTTTGACGAAACTACCATAAACAACTCAAAACAAAAAAAATATGTCAGAAAATCTCATACGTAAATAAAAATTTATATTAGACTTCGTGTTCTTACGTATTACATCACCACAGCCAAACTGGCACTAAGCAAATCACACTACATCCCAACAAAATCTGACTGATTCTTTTCTCATATAAAAACACATAAGAATCTTGTTGTTTTGATATCAAGGAGCAATTAGCATGACACCAATTTGGCTGTGATGACGCTTATAGTAAGTATCATAAATTCTAACTTAAATCAGGATATTCGCAATCTGATCATCCCAATTAGTTTGAATGGAATGTCATTTTCCATGGTACTTACATATTATCGCAACCTATTGGCAACATTAGATGAATGAAGCATATGGTTGCCAATTTGGTGAGTTAATTAAGTTGGCGATTTTTGAAATAATACGTAAGTATTAAAAAAGGTTATTGCTTTTTACCTTTATCAACAAATTCCATGCTTCATCGATGTTGCAAAATAGTACCAGTATCTAGCTAATAACAAAAAGAAAAGGTACTGACGTATTATTGCAACAATCGCCAACTTGCAATAATATGTGCATAGTGAGACACTAAATAGCATTAATTTAAATTTAAAGGTTATCGAAAACAAAAGAAAATTAAGCCTTAATTTTGCCAGAAAATCTT
>BMAO01018429.1:0-18626 GCA_019973975.1 Trichonephila clavata | reverse complement strand
TTCACTAACTATTCACTATTCACTTCACTTCTAATCCACTCATAATTCACTAACTCTTAAACTAGCGAAGAAGGAATATATATAATAAACTTAATTTGCATATCACGTTTCCTTCTTTTAGGAGTAGATTGGTTAAAATTTGCAGGCCCAAAAGAATACCCAAAAGGACTTGTTAGTTGAAGGTCGCGTATATATCCGTCAGACACTCAATAAGTTCCGGGCCTAGCATATATATGGCGCTACCTTCAAACTATCCTAAGTCTAGCATAGTAGTACTAAATTTCAAATGGCACGTGTCAAAATTTCGTGATAATATCTTATTTAGTTGAAAAGTTAGTGGTTTTAGCGAAGCAACTTTTGTTTGTTTAGAAACCACGGATCAAAAGAATTTCGTGTATTCATTAAACATTGCTTTTTGATGGAGAAAATGGTCGAACAAACACAAACGACGCTGAACTTTCAGGTCACCCGAAATTTGCTGTTGTTCCAGAAAATATCGAACAAGTTCAAAAAATCAATTTAGCTGGTCGTAAATTGAAGTTGTGAGAGATAGCAGAAGATTTAAAGGTATCAGAAGACCGTGCATTCACTATTTTGTATGATCATTTGTTAATGAGAAAGCTGTGTTCAAAGTGGGTGTCACGTTCGCTCACTGTCGATCAAGAACATCAGCTCATCGACGATTCATAGCGCTTGTTTAAAGCTGTTTAAGCGAAATAAAGAGGATTTCTTTACGTAGATATGTGTCAATGAATGAAACATGGATCCATTACTACACGCCTGAATCAAAAAGATTGTCAGCCGAATGGACAGCAGCCGGTAATAGCCGTCCAAAACAACCAAAAACTCAAACGTCAGCTTGCAAGGTTATGGCATCCGTATTTTGGGACACACATAGAATTGTGTGCATTGACTACCTGAGAAAGACAAAGCAATTATTAATGAATATTATATGGTGTTATATTGGATAAACTGAATAACAAAAATACAGAAAAACGTCCTCAAATGCAAAAGAAAAAATGCTGTTTCACCAAAACAATGCTCCGTGTCACAAGATCCTGAAAACGATGGTCAAATTGAACGAATTGAGCTTCAAATTACCTTTAAATCCCCGTACAGCCAAGATCTGGCCCCCAGTGACCACTGGCTGTTTTTAGATCTCAAAAGAATGCTACAGGGGAAGAGGTTTGGCTCAAATGAAAAAGTGATTGGCCGATGTTGAAGCCTATTTTGAGAGCAAAGACAAATCGTTCTACGAAAAGGTATTAAAAATTAGAAGAGTGCTAGGCTGAATTTTATCACTCTTGATTGGGATAAATAAAGTTCCATTTTGTCTAAAAGTTGTTGTTTTAATTAGTGTTAGGCCCGGCACTTATTGTGTGATGTGTTAGCATCTGCTTAAAAAGATTGAAACTAATACAAGTTATCTAAATAGAATTTTTAAAAAACGAGAGAAATTGAAAAATTTGAAGTAAAAAATTATAAAGAAAAGTTTATAATTATTAAGAAAAGTTTATAAAAATAAAATATTATAATCAATTGTTTCGTATTTGTGTGATATTTATTTAATATTTTTTAAAAGAGAAAAAAAAAGAAAAATATTAGTTTGAGCATTAATTTTGTGTTGTTTTTAAATATATATTTCATTGTTTCTACAGCACAGGAAAACCTGATGCGTGTGGAATTTGTAATGGTGGAGGAACTTCTTGCCTGCGCGTCTCTAGATTTCATCCCGTGCATTACCTGCAAATACAAAAGCTATGGTGAGTTTTGAATTGTTATAATATTATTTGCAAAAAATTATTATGTGACAAATAAAAATGTTAAAACAAGCTTTTCAATTGAGCTAATGGTTATAGAACTAAGAATTTAATGTAAATATCTATGATATTTCAGGATATGTTGCAAAAATTTTCAAAAAGATATCTCTTTATATTCCTTAAATACAACGAACCCTTTGCTAGTTGACTTCTGAAAAAAGATCGTGCTAAACTAACTTATTGGAACACGAGTAGGGTAATGAGTTTGGAATAGTCCAGTGAGTACCCAAAGATGCTTTTGTACTTTTTTATTCAGCGCAGCTGACTACGCACAACAGAAGACAACAAAGAAGTCAATATATGGTTACAGTGAAAAACAGAGACGCGCCCATTCGCAGCGACATCTACCGTGTAATGGGGGAGATACAACATCCTCCGCCCACAAAAGTTACAGTTTAACTTAAACATAAATCCAGATTTCTAGAAAATTAAACATGCTTCAGAAAATAATGTACAAACTGATTAGAAAAACTTAACACTAAAAATTGAAATTAAAATACACAAATTAATGTTCAAGAGAAAATTTTCAAAATAAGAGTTCAAGTCTTAAGACTTAATAGTTCTACCTCTTCTGGTAGTTATTGGTTCTCTCATAATTTCAGCAATTTTACCTGAAGTTTCCAAGCGGCACAAACGTTGAATCGGCCGTATCAGTTCACCACTCTGAGTTTTCAATCTTGCAACGCGGGAAACACCGTCACGCCCCTTATAAATTTCGACAATTTTAGCCAAAGGCCAATCTACACGTTTCTTATTATCCAAACTGATTAATACAATGTCTCCAACAGAAAGTGGAGTTTGTACCTTATTGCTCGTCTGTTTTAAAAGTGAGATATATTCCTTTTGGAATCGAGTTTTAAGTTTATGTTTTACGGCGTGAAGATGTTTCGCACGTTTGCGAAGATTTTGCATATCATTCAGGTCCAAGTCCTGAACACAGAATTCAGTTTGGTCCTGCAAAAATAGAGATGGAGTAATAGGTACCAAATCAGAGGGGTCCTCCGAGAGGTAAGTTAGGGGTCTGCTGTTTAGAAGAGCCTCGCACTCACATACGATGGTGTGAAGTTCATCATATTGAAGAGAAGCTTTTCCCAAATTGCGTCTCAGCAATTCCTTTAACATTCGGACCACCCTTTCCCACCAACCACCCCACCAAGCGGCGGTCGGTGGGTTAAAGTGCCAGGAGATCTTCTTCAAATCAGAGTGAGCAATGATGGCACTCCAATCGATGTTTTGGAGTTCGTTGTTGAGTCCAACGAAATTTGTACCATTGTCTGAGTAAATTGTTTTTACTCGACCTCGACGTGAAATGAATCTTCTCAATGCAAGAAGAAAACTTTGTGTTGAGATGTCCGAGACAAGTTCAAAATGGATGGCACGGTAAACCGCACATGTGAAAATTGCGATCCACACTTTGTCACGATTTCGCAGGAGCAGAGGACCAGCTAGGTCCACACCGGTCGTCTCAAACACAGCTGACATTCTTACACGCTCTTCAGGAAGAGGTGCAAACACAGAAGTTGACAGTTTTGACTTAAATCTTTGACAAATTACACATTTAGACAAGACTGATCGGACAGTTTTCCTCGATCTCAATATCCAATACTTTTCTCGCAGGACAATAACAAGTGCTTGGATACCTGCATGGTTATGGATTCGATGAGTCTCTTCAATGAGCCTTAAAACAAGTTCATGTTTGTCAGGTAATAAAATAGGTCGTCTAAAGTAATCTCCAGTATCTGTAGAGAAAAGTTTTGTCTCCACTCTGAGGAGGCCATCAGAATCAAGGTAAACGACAAAGTTCGGTGGTATGAGTCGACGATTTTTGCCAAAGGTCTCTTTCTGTATGAAAAGGAGAATTTCGAGCTCAGATTTTGAGAGCTCTTTTTCACTAAGGTTTCCTTTAAGTAAAGAGTCTTTTTGACGATTAGCTACTGATTTAGCATTTGAAAGGAATCGTTTTACATAGGCCAAAGTTCGAACGATGGAAGAAAACTTTGAAACACGTTTAGTCCACTCGAAGAAATTAGAGTCGGAATCATTCAGAGACAGATTCGTCGTAACTGTAGGTTTTCTCTCTTCGGTAGCAAGTTCAAGAGCATCCTTGAAATCAGAGTCTTTGGTGTCTGGCCAGGAGGAACGGTTTTTCAACCATATTGGACCCTCCCACCAACAAAGACTGAAGAGAGTTTGTGCGTTGCATCCCCTGGATGCGATGTCTGCAGCGTTCATCTGTGATGGAACGTAATACCAGTCTTCCTTCGATGAGCTGGAATGGATCTCTTTTATTCTGTTACGAACGAAGGTTTTCCAAGTCCCAGAATTTTTGATCCAACAAAGCACGACTTTTGAGTCAGTCCAGTAGAAAGTTTGAATGCTGTGAATGTTTAATGATGTTTTGACGCTCTGGACAAGGCGAGTGCCGATAACTGCTGCCAAGAGTTCGAGTTTAGGGATGGACATTTCATTTTTCGTTTTGGTGATGGGATCCTTTTTTAGAGGAGCGACGCGTGATTTTGCCTGAACTAATTTAATTTTGACTTTATTATCGCATTCAATTCGTAAAAAAACGCACGCTGCAAAGGCTTTCCCACTTGCATCACTAAACATATGTAAGGTGGTAGTTGACTCATCAACTAAACCCCCAAAGTAGCGTGGAATTTGAACCAGTTTCAAAAATTCCAAACTAGCAAGCCAATTTTTAAATTCCTCAACGATTTCAGAAGGCAGTTTTTGATCCCATGTTAGTTTATAATTTTTCCACGCTTTTTGCATTAGAAGTTTTGGAATGAGTGTTACGGGTGCTGTAAAACCGATTGGATCAAATATCTTTTGCGAAATTGACAAAAGTTGCCGTTTAGAACATGTATCGTTGATTTCAGTAGAAATATTTCTGAGATCACAAGTGAGCAAATCAGTATTTGGTTCCCATAAAAGGCCAAGCACAGAGCATTTTGTTTTTTCCTGATTTTGTTGCTCTGTGGAAGAAACCCAACCTGTGAGCTCAAACCCTGCTTTCGACATGACTTGACAAGCTATTGTTTGAAATCGTTGAAGCTCTATCTCATTTTGGACACTAGCCACAACATTATCGACATAAAAAGAATCTTTTAATTTTACCGCAACATCATTTCTTTCCTTTTCTAAATGATGGTAAATGGTAGCCATCAGCAAAAATGGGCTAGAAGAAAGGCCAAAAACTACTCTACAATGCCTATAGATTTTAATTTCACGTTTTTCGTAATTTTCCCACCACAGAAATCGGAGATAGTCCCTGTCTGTAGGGGAAATTGAGATCTGCAAGAAGGCTTTGCGAATATCTGAAATGACTCCCAGTCCATTTTTGCGAAATTTATTTAGAATGGAAGGGATCATCTCAATATAATTAGGTCCAGTTGCTAAGCATTGATTTAAGGAAATGGAATTTTCATCTTTTGCTGAAGCGTCGAAAACTGGGCGAATTTTAGTCGTAAGACTAGACTCCTTAAAGACAGCTCGATGAGGTAAATACCTGCATTTTTGTTGCGATAAATTTACCCCCTTAATATTAATTGGTACTGGTTCTATGATTCCCAACTGTTCCCATTCCTTCAAAATTTTGTCATAAGAATCAAATTTTCCTGTGGAAATAAGTTTAGAAGTCATGGTATTGAGACGTTTTTCAGATTGAAATAGCAAATCAAGTAGTTTTGGATGCCCTTCAACCCATGGAAGATTTACCTCATACCTGCCCTGATTGAATTTTACAGTTTTTTCGAAAAAAGACACAGTATCATCATCAATGTCCTTTCTTGTTTTGTTTTCCACAGGGTCCCGTATACCCAGAATATCCAATGACCAAAGGTCACAAATTTTGCTACCGTTTAGCAGTGAAATCACAGGCATGGCATGATTAGAACAAGTGGTATAGGATAATGATTTTCCCATAGCTACCCACCCTAGATAAGTCTGAACAGCGGTTAAACCATTGGGTTGTTGACTTATGAAACCAGTTAAAATTTTTCCTAAATAGTCAGCACCCAGTAAAACTGATATGGCAGAATCATTTTTTTCACAATCGGATAAATAAATTCCATTTTTAGTGAAGCATTCTGCATCAGATTTACTTATTTTTGGAATTGTTCCGCAAATTACTTCCTTATCTAACAATATCGCTTCACACGAAAAATTTCCCCGAATTTCCTGAAGTTCACATTTAAATGCGAAATGTTTAATTTTTTCCGTTTCAATACCTCCAAATAAACTATGTTTAAGAAATTCGGGATGATCAACTTTTAAGTCCAAAAACTCTGCGAGATCACGATTTATATATGACCTTTGCGAAGCTGAGTCACATAAACAGCGAACTATTTTTGTTTTCAAAGGGCCTGATACTCTAATTCTGAGTGTTTGCAATAAAACATCTGTCGAACCGGAAGAGCTATTGCTGGTGACACTATTAATTTCTGTTTTGCTCGGAGAAGAAAAGGAATTTTCATTTTCTCTACATAAATTTGGGCATAAAATTGGAAAATGTTTTTTCGAGCAAACTATGCACCGAACACTCATTCCGCATCTATCTGCGCGACAGTTAATTCTAAGACACGATAAGCACGCTTTCATCTTCAAAACTTTCTCTTTTCGTTCTTGAAAGGGCATTTTTTGCGCCGTGAAACAGTCACTACTGCGGTGAGTTTTTTTCGAACAAAATAAACAAAAAATATTCGACTCTCTCCTTTCGCTTTTTGTTTGGGTAACAAAACTCGATGCAGTGGGGACGGGGGTCACCGAACTGAGATCGCGAGAGGGGTCAGTTTTCTGTCTACTTGTTTTATTTTTATCTTTTTCTCCCGCACAGAAAGCTTTTGCAATACGCAGGCGCTCAGCACTGACCACTTCCGAACGAAGGAATTGAATTAACAAGTCAAGGTCATGCGTATTTGCAGTGCTGTTACGAGAAATAGAATTTCTTTCTCTTTCCCATGCGATTAGAATTTGTTCAGGGATTGAAGCTTCAACTAACGGATAGAGCATGCATGCATATTTTTCTTTAGTTACTCCTAAATTTTCTAGACAACGCAAATAAGTATCTAATTGGTCTACTAAATCAGTAAAAGACATATTATGCGATTGATTTAGAATTAATTTTAAAAGTTCGCGTACATATAATTCAATTAGCATTTTATCATCAGCAAAACGAGTTTTTAAATTTTTTATGACAGTTTTGTATTCACCTTTAGATACATGGTAAGATTGAACGAAATCAAAAGCCTTACCTTTTGTTGTTTGCATCAGATATGCAAATTTCACGTCGTCCTCTATTTTAGGATCCTCATCAATTTTTTGGAACATGGACCAGAAGGAAAACCAATTTTTGGGATTACCATCGAAGTCTATTAATTGCAATTTAGGAAGATTTATGCTTAAACGATCCATCGATGGAGAGATATCCAATTGTTGTGTTTTCTGCTCATAGATTTTCGAAAACTCTTGGAAACGAACTTTTGCAGAGATAAAATTATCTCGGTACGTTTCGTTCTGTTCCAGCTCATTCTCTACAATTGTGTCGGGATCTGTGTCGGGATCAGGATGTGAAGAAAGATATGTAATCACTAATTCGTCGTTTTCAAAAAGACGCTTTGTCTTTTCTTCAAGTTTGGTAAATGCCAGCGACGCTGCAGGAAAATCGTTTGCTGCGATGCAGTTATCCAATTCACTGATTGTTTTCGTAACGGCCGATCGTAGCACTTTCCTTTGGATCAAGCAGTTTTTATCCATTTTGTTTTGGATCAATTATTTTACTTGGGTTTGTTTATGTCTTGGGCGCCAGAATATTGGAACACGAGTAGGGTAATGAGTTTGGAATAGTCCAGTGAGTACCCAAAGATGCTTTTGTACTTTTTTATTCAGCGCAGCTGACTACGCACAACAGAAGACAACAAAGAAGTCAATATATGGTTACAGTGAAAAACAGAGACGCGCCCATTCGCAGCGACATCTACCGTGTAATGGGGGAGATACAACATAACTCATTCAACAGTATAATACACATTTTTTCAATAGATATATAATTATTAGATGAAACACACTAAAATCGCACTTATAGTATAATTTGGAAAAAATATACCTAATCTCCTTCATGAATTTATAATTATTACTGAAAAAAAGAGAGAAATCTGTATTCATTTTGCACTATTTCTTATTTCAATTACAAAGACAATCCTAAACCTACCTTCATTTTGGTCAAATTGCTCTAAAAATCTCCTACACTTTTTACAGCAAATTGATTTAAACATTACGTTGTATACAATATTTTCTAAATTGAATTACACAATCACAAACACATACACCAGGGGTGGGCAGACTTTTCCAGATGCGGGCTACTTCTAATTTTTTCAAGCTGTTGCGGTCCACCTAGTGTTAGTGAAGGGCGGGGGAAGGTTCCACCGGTTCGGACCCTCCCTCATAGCCCTTGATTTTTTTCCCGATTCATTATAATCCTATGTATATAGTACGTTAAATGTAATTAAGTATTTGTTATTAGTAATTTTTATTAATTAATGCTAATTATATATTCAGTGATTTATTTTTCGCTATTTTTTTTATCCCGACAATCGACAAAACAAAACAAAAAATGTTTGGCTGCGTATTGGGGTATGATACGAGAATAGTAGACCTTCGACCCCCATCCCCCTTGAAAAATTCTTGTGTGCGCTACTGCCCAATGTCGTAGGTATGTTGAGGTAAGGAAATGGTTGTTATTATAACTTAATAATAAATACGGAATATGTACTTATATATACTTACAAAACTAAAATTAAAAGCAACACTTTTAAAACCACGTTTAAAGCAAAACGCAAGATTCAAACTTATTAATAATAGCCACAAATATATTTATATCAAATGACGTATTTATTATGAAGCTATTCAAAATATATTGAAAAAATAAAACATTTCCATCTAAAGTTAGTTTGTGTTGTTATAGTCAGTAGAAGACTCTGCGTATTGTCAGCCAATCTTGAATTCTCCGTATATAATTACAAAATGCTAAAATCTTCAGGTGGTCACCCTAGAAATGTCTTAGCGGTTCACCGATCGATCGCGATCGACGTAATGCCACCTCGGACATACACACACTCACACACATATATATACACTATCTACCAATGAGTAAGTGGACATCTGTGATAAAAGAGATAACAACATTTATTCATATTCAATAGTTGGTGGAGCCTCCACCAGAAGCAATTACAGCCTTAATGCCTCTCAGACATACTTTCCACAACTATTTGAATGATGGGCAATGGTATTTTTCTTCTACTCAGTTTGAAGAAGACATTCAAGTTCTTTCACCGATTTTGGACGGTTGCCGCATCCCTTAATTTGGGGATCCAACTCGCTCCAGAAGTTTTCTGTACGATTCAAGTCTGGACTCTCTGGGCAGACCAGTCCAGTCGGTTTGCTCTATTGTTATGATACCAATCCATGGTGAACCTCCAAACATGACAAGTGACGCTGTGATCCTGGAAGTGACAATGATACAACCCGTAAAATTGCCACAGCGTAGGAAGCACGTTCTCTAGAATAGCGAGTCGGCGTTGAACTTACCATGAATCGGGATCAAGGGCTACCATCCATACCACGAGAAACATCCACAGCCCATTATTTCGGCTCCACCAGACTTTACTGTAGGCATAATGCATTCTGGCAAAAGACGTTCTTCAGGCATGCTCCAAAGCTATACTCAGCCATCTGACTGAGAGAGTTTGAACTTTGATTCATCAGAGAAACCTGTTTCATTTCATCTACGGTTCAATTTCGAAGTGTCTTGCACCACCTCAACAGAGTATAGCGGTTGGATTTTTTAAATAAAGCTTAGGGGTGGCAGCATAACCATGGAAAACCAAGCAAAAGTGTTTCCATACGGATGGTATTATTGAAACAACAATCCCGAGTGCTTATTGGATCTCCTGGCTTATCGGTTTGGTGCGGTCTTTCTAAAATTTCTTTGGACAACACTTGTCAGCCTCTGTTTCTTAGTTTGTAAGTCTGTCAGGTGGAAGCTCATTCCAACAATCACCACTCACTTTCCACTTTTTAATCATAAAAAATACTGTTGATTTTGGAATGTTTAATTCACAAAATATGCCCCTTAAGAATCGGCCATTTCTATGATATCTGAAAATTACGCCCTTTTCGAAATCAGACAGCTCTGAATTTAGTGGCATCTTACATGTGATTAATGCCAATGCTGTTTCCTACACGATAATTAAGTACAGAAGGCGTGACGAAGATCAGTAGCGCAAATATCCTCATTTGTATGAGTGTCCAAATGCTCTTTTGGTAAATATAGTGTACATATACTTTTTAAAAATACTATTAAATTTCTACTTTTAACTGGCATGTTAATTGTATGAATATGGGCTTATAATACAGTTTTTTTTTCTTGTTGAGTGTCATAGATCTTTGCTTTAGTAGAGCGTTGATGTGTATGGTGTGGGTCTATTCCAGAAGTCATGTCGGTCTAAAACGAAAGCCTTTTTTTTTTCAAAAAAAAAAGGTGGAATTTTTGCTTTTTGTTTCTTTTGGAAAGTTGACTAAGTTACACCTTTATAGAAAGACATGGGACTTTTGGAATTTTCTTATTGGACATATCTTATTACCATTCAGCGTTGGTCTTTTGTCATCATGCATGGGATGGAGTTTGATGTCGGAGTCGAGAGATTTTTTTGGTGTGAACCTTGTCCAGATTTTTACATTCCTAGACATATGTAAGGTCTAAAAGTTTGAACATCCTCACAATTTTTAAGTTGAAGTTGTCTTCTTTTAGACACTTTCTCACAAGAAACCAAGTAGCCACACACACATTGGTATCACTTATGAAAATATTGATTCTTCATAGAAAGTCCATTTGAAATTGGAGTTTGTGTCGCAACTGTGCTGTTTTGACGATTTAATGACGAGGAGTGTTTTTAATAGGATTTGCAGCTCCGGGATCCCGGGATTAAAATAACTAATCCTGGGATTTAATTTTTGTCTGAATTATATTTTGAATTTTTTTTCAAAGTATTGTGAATCTGGTAATACATTTATTGTATCTTATTTACTTTTTTTGTACTGTATCGGTTAATGTTCGTTTTCTTACGCGTTCAACCTTGAAGGGTTCGAAGAGGGTGTGTGTGTTAAGCCATGAAATTTCATACGTTTTCTCTTATTTTCATCTGTAATTTTCTTCCCATCACGAGTGGGGTCAGAAAACGGACATTTCTCTTACCCTCAGGATGTCGGGTGTGAACTAACTTGGACAGAAGCATTTAGAATTTTTGGAAGATATCTAGTAGGGTTTTCAGCCGGGGATCCCGGAATTCCAAAACCCCTGGATCCCGGTATTTTTTTTTCGTTCCGGAAATCCCGGGATTTAATTTTTGCTGAATTATATTCAAAAAATTTTTCTCATAAAAATTTTCTAAGAATTTAATTTTTAAAAATTCATATTCTGTTTATGAAATATGTATGTAGAATTTTTTGCACAATTATAAGTGTTATATGTAAAAAATACATGCAAAGTATGGGAGAACGTCCCAAAAATCTAAGTGGCTCACTGCAATTCGTACACAATAATATAAATTACATCACAAGAATAGAATAGATTTTGTTTCATCACAAGAATAGAATAAATAGACAAGAATAGATTTTGTTTTATTCTTCAACTAAATGCCGTTAATTAATAGCGGACCTGCTTGGAAGACTAAAGACACTTTAAATCCCATTGCATTACTAACAGCTCATGCAAATGGATTTTCAATTTCAAATTAGGTAACCCTTGAAATTGATTCACATTATGATTCAATAACTGGATCCATTTATATATATATAAACCATTAAGTGTAGCAGAATAACTAAATAAAGTTATCAAAGAGGTATATGCATTAATGCAATCTATTAGATTTGAGACACTGTCATCAAAAATTCAAAAAGAAATGTCTTTTTTTTTTTTTTTTTTTTTGCAAATAGAGGGAGACGTGGTGACTACCTGAAAAGAACATAATCCTAATTAATGACGATAATACCTACTAGTAAAGAATTCGAACGTGCATTTTCTACGGCAGGACAATTTGTAACAAAACTAAGAATACGTTCTAACGTTGAAACGCTGGTTGAGCTGTATTTTATAAGCTTATTTACAGAAACGCAAGAAATGAAGAAATGCTTTTCTTAAAATTTCATTATGTGATATTCTTATTTGTTTTTATGATGAATTTATTTTTTTATTTGTTTCATTAAAACAATATTAAATCAATTTTTAATTATATTTTCAGTTTTATTATGCAATTTCAACTATGCTAATATGTAAGTATTTTTAAAAAATAGTCTAATCCTAATCTCGGGACCAATCCCGGGATTTGGATAATGTAATCCCGAACTCCCGAGATTGAAAATATGACACGGGATTGCAAACCCTAGTTTTTAATATATAAAGCAGTGTTTCCAACGTCTTTGTAGTTCTTTCTATACATTGAACTGTGTAATTAGGTATTCGGATATTATTGTCTGGGTCGTATTATATATACACTAATGGATTCTACTAATATCAAGGATTATAGAGTTGTTACTACAGTCTTTTAAAATTCCAATTTACCTTAAAGGACATTTACATTCTGAATGGTCAAAGAAAAAAAGTAAAACGCAATGAGCATTGAGCAAATTGATGGCTACTAAGAGATGGAATTCGGTTGAAGTTAAAGATTGTTACCGTGAATGCTTTTTTTATTTCGCTTAGGTTCAACTGTTTTTAAAATTGATGTACTTCTACGAAGAAGGATGAGGAAAAAAGACGATTAATTGTTTACTAACATCGCATTTAAAAGTAAGAGGAGAGCTACTGACTTTCATAAATTTAAACTACGGTCAAGTACAAGGATGAAACTTGAGTTGATCTCCCATTTTCCATATTTTCATGCCATTTCAAAACGAAGATTTTAAGCCTCGACAGACATAGCGTGCAATACCTTATCTACAGAATAGGCGTGACACCTAGATTCAAGTATATGATCTCAAAGAGACAACGCAGCTAAGGTAGCCTAGTGATCAAGGTCACGAACTTGTTGTGTGTGTGTGTCATGAGTTTTAGCCTAGTGCCGTTGTAGATCCGCTTTGCAGAAGGTTGCATGTTACATTTATCGTGTAGAAATTGGTTTGGGGTGTAAAAGATAGGAGATTGGGTGAAAATGGGTCAGGTGTCGTCCTCGTCACTTGTCAACGGTTCAAAACTAAGAGGTAATTTGAAAATAGCCCTCGTGCAGCTGTATAGTGCAACGTAAAACACTGCTCAAAAAATTAGATGATCAAACAAAAAAAGGAAAAGAAACCGTTGCACGATAGCCATGCATTGTCCTAAAATGAAGAGGTATAGGTATAACGAAACATAATACAGAAAAAAATAAGCACAAAAAAAAATTATGGGAGCTTTTATTATTTTGAATGTTATAAATAATATGAAATGATGCTTCAGACCAACAATCTGGTTATATGTAAATGACCAAAAAAAAACCGGATTTGTTGGAATTGATACAGGATGTTTAGTATGATGTGTGGTATCCCCGATCTGCTAGGACTGCTGCACACCTCTTAGGCATGGATGCGATGAAGTTATCGATGATACTTTGGGGAATACTAGTCCACTCTTCAAGAAGTGCAATCTCCACGTTCCGGACACTAAGAGAAGGCAGTGATATCGCTGAATGCATCGTCCGAATGAGTCCCAAGCATGCTGGATAAATGATTTAGGTCAGTATAATATGCTGGCCATTCCATCCGATGTTTTGTTTCAGCTTCAAGAAGTTCTCCACAAGACGAACTGTATGATTTTTGGCATTATCCTGCATTAAAAGAAAGGAATTTCTAAAAGCTGCAGCGTAAAGTACGACATTAAATCTTAGGATCTTCTTTGCATACTTTTGAGCCCTTAACTTTCCATTTCGTATGATGTGCAGGTCAGTACGTCCACCTATGCTGATACCAGAGCAATACCATCAAACCATCTAGTTTGTAATGCGCTTTTTCCTGAACGGATATTGGGTTATTGCGAGTCCCCCTTTCCGCCATATCAAAACACGTCTAGCGTCCTTCTCTAACGTGAATTCGGATTCGTCCATAAACAGCACTTGACTCAAACCACCTTGCTGACAACCTCTTTGATTTGCATATGAAGTTTTTCTTTTGTCTTTAGTCACTCTTTAGACAATGGATGTTTTGCTTTACGTTAATTATCAGAAGAAATATTTGCGTAATTTCGTTAAATCCATGTGCTCTCCTAATTTTTTTGAGCAATGTACAAGTCTTACTCGAAAGAAACAACAGAGCCCACGAATGCGCGATCATAACCACTCGATTACCACGGCGTAATAGAAGTGGGGGGAAATGGTTCTAATGCGTTGGTTAAAGGTTGTTTTGTGCTTCAATTTTTTTCCATTCCTCCTATACGTTTACAGTGAAGGGATTCGAAATATCTTTGTTGTCTGTGGAGAATGCCCGTACTTGCAATATTTTGCTCTGGTGTCACTCGACTTGGGGCAGTGTTTTTCTAAACACATATCTTTTTATCCAGATTTGAGATTGCGCGAGGGAAAAAGGATGGTGCAAATACAGAGTTTGGGGTGTTTGAAATAAGTATAGCCTCAATAGTACTGATTGGGGTTTCTATCTATTGTTAATGGTTCCAGTTTAATTTTAAGGTAATATAGTGTATCTACGTTAATAATTTCAATATTTCTATGATTTATTTAGCAGATGGATGAAGAAGCAGCACCGAGCGCATGAAAAGGGTTTTCCACTTCTACGGGTGTAAAAGATTCCCATTTTTTAGCCATAGTTGTAGAATTATGTTATTGGAGGCGGTTTCTATGGGGAGTTCTTGCATTATCTTTTTAATATTTCACATTAGGGAACTTAAAAGTGTGGTCTTCCATTTTTTTATATGGTGTGTGATTTTTCTCTTAACTTCAAATTTTTCTTTTAAATTTAAGCCTGTAAGCTCACCAGTTATGCCAAGAAGTAATGTCTATTTTGATTTTAAAGACATATGATGTTCTTTAATTTGCATTTTTGTCTATATATTTAGATTATAAATTAATTTTTTTCCTTGAATGAATACATGCAAGTAAAAGAATATTGACTTTTTTTTTATAATTTTGATAGTTCGCTTTAGAAATTTGTAATTTTATTTTTGTTATTTGTGTAAAGTTTCAGATGCATTTCATAATTAATTCAATTAGAAATAAAATTTCCTCTTTAGTAAGGAAAACGCAACTTATTAGAAATTATTGATTTCTGTGAGTCAAATTTTTATTTCGAGAACAATTTATGTTTCAAAATGATAAAATATTGCTTTAAAAATTATTTTTGCAATAGTTTGAAAATAAAAATTTCTGAATAAGGCTTTTGTCAGTAAAAAAATGAAAAAAAAATTAGCAACAACTTTTTTATATATCTTCAAAGTATAATTTTATTTTAGCTCACATGAGTACTTTCTGTATTAAATTTAATTCTTTTCCAAAATCAATGTGTTTAAAAATTTTAATTTTTAATTTATAACTTTAAGAATAAATTAATTGATCCATAATTGGAAAAATGTATCGTATGGAAGAGTAGTTATGCTGAATTTTTATATTCTCTTTAATTCAAAAACTATTTAAAAAATATTTATGATTCAGATATTTGCTTTATTTTGGTTTTGTAAGTAATTTCTCTATCATTAATATTTGTTTATTTGTAGGTTGAAATTGAAGGTGCTTTTCATGGAAGAGCAAGAAATATAAAATGTGTTTTTGCATTAATACTAGGTGATCAAATACACAATAAAACTGAATTTTTTGGTTCCGGTAATGGAACTCTAGTTCAATGCTTAGTGCAATTACAAGTAGGTAAGTAAAATTTTCTTCCTTTTCAACTTTGTTATTGTATGCATAATTTGTCATATGAATTTAATTTTTATAAAAAAGATTTTTACGGCTTTTTTGTTTGAGTTTATTTTTATATATTATGCTTCTTTCATTAAAATATAGGTACATAAAAAGCTTCAATATACCCGCTTATAGTTAATAACACATATCATATGATAAAATACATGAAGACGAGAGTTAACGCGTGTAAATTACGATTGCGTTTTTTTTTTAAAAAAAAGTGAATAAATCTTTTTTAGTTATCATTTTTAAATTATTCTATTGCTCATAAAATTTTAATTGCAATAAATACAAAAGCAGAAGTTAATCTGGTCATAAAATTGCTTGAAAATTAACTTGTGGTTTTTCTATTAAAAGTACTTGCATTTTTTTAAAAATTTCAATGGTAGCAAGCTCATAACAATAAAGTATTCGGTATTTTATATTGGAACAGTATCTCTTAATACAACTATCTGATAATAATTTCATTATTTACTAAAAGTGTTTTTAGTTAAAATATTATTAAATGTGTAAAATGTGTTTTATTTACAAAACATTTCCTAATGTATTTATAAAAATTCTATATATATATATATATATATATATATACTTCTGAATAAGTTTTATAAAGTTTATCAATGAGAAAAATTATCTCCTCAGGAATGTACAGAGTTGGAGTGAGACTTGAAGTTGGAGATCCTAAAGAAGACTTTTTTGAAGACTCTGAACTCTTAGTATACGGGCAAGGTCAAATGAATATTTTGAAATAATTTTAATTCTTATTCTTTTCATTAAAAATTAGTTACAAATTTTTTTTTATCGTTTGATATAGTGGGATACACATCAATGAGTCCAAAGCAAGCTGTTTTATATAGAAGGGGACCTCAAGAGCTGATTGTCACTTTTACAGGATCAAAAGTGCCTCGGTTACCTTTAATATGTATAATTTCTGGTGATGGTTTGTAATACTTTTTTTTTTACTTTTAATCGAGAATAATTTTATAAAAATATTTAATATATAAAAGGAGTACAACTAAGTTTCTGCCATTTTTTGTGTGCAGAAATTGGGCATTTATTACAAAAAACGGTACATTATATTTTATTCAAAGTATTGTCCATCGCTAACCACTACTTTTACCCTTTTTTCTGATGGCATACGGATACCACGTCGGAAGAACTTGTCATCTTTTGAGGCTATCCAAGAATCAACCCAATTTTTCGTATCTTCATGTAATGTAAATTGTTGCTTAAACATGCTCCATCTATCGTAATACGTGAATATCTGAAGGGGCAATGTCTGGTGAATACGGCGGGTGAGATAGGACTTCCCGAGGGCTTCCATGTAGGTTTTGACAGTTATCTTAACTTCTGGACGAGCATCATCAGTTAGGGAATAATTTTTGTCGTATTGCGTTTTACCTTGAGTGCTCGACTCAATCTCATCAAATGTGTTCAGTGGAAAGCCTCAGTAATAGTTTCGTTCGGTTTGAGAAACTTATAATACATGATAGCAAGTGGATCCCACCAAAAACACAAGAAGAGTTTTTTTTCTATGAATATTTCTCAGTTGGAGCATGGCCATGTGGTTCTTATGATTTCCTCTTCTTTGGGTTATCGTAATGGATACATTTGTTATCACCAGTGGCTATACGATGCAAAAATATCTTTAGTTTAGGCCTGGAAATTAGTATTTCATTTATGCAAAATCGCTTCAGTGCATATGATACCCAGTTTCTTTGGCTTTAATTCATTCCCAAAGATTTTAAACAATGTGAAATCGCTTGTGGAGTCACTCCTAATGTAAGTGCAAGTTCTGTTGTAGCTTATGCCACCTGATCGACAGTAACATCAGATCAAGGTCCACGAAATTTATCGTGGCTAAGGGCTAGAATTTTACGCCTGTCGTTAGCCTAAGCTTTGAGCCCCCAAGAAGGAGACAGTGCGATTTTGCTCGGCATGAATCTTCCTTCAATAATTTTCCTTTAGTTTCTTTGTCTTCGACGTCACACTCACTGATCTTAAGCTTTTGGAAACCCTCAAGACAACTTCTCTCACTCAAAGCAGCCTCCCGATATGCTTCTACAAGCAATCGATGCACCTCAATGACATTTTTTTTTTTTCAAATTAAAAATGGAATCAAAAGTTCCAGTAAATGACATTTAATCTGCTCAAAACTCATCAATTTTGCACTAAAAATATGTGATGCTGATCCAAAATCGCTAATGCAGGGTGGCCATAATTAAACTGCGAGAGTTCAAGGGGTGCTGGAGAGAAAACCACTGGGAAATTTGGTATCTACACGTTTCAAAATATGCGCAAATCAAATATGCAAGAAAAAAAATCACCATTTTCACCCGGTAGATGGCGCTGTACCGTATTCCAGTGCTCACCGGTGGCATATACAACTTCCAAAACCGATAGACATAGCATAATGACATTCTAAAAGGCCTATACACAATATAAAACATCACTTCGGTTTATCCAAATTCTATACAACTCACTTCAGAAATTAAATTTTTACAGTACCATAATATCAAAAATTAACATAAATTAAGATCACGAATTAAACAATCTATAAAGACGCTTTGGAAAACAATTAAACAATTATTAATTCAATGAAATTATCACATGATGTACTCAATATTCGAACTACCAGATGCAACCACATGCATGAAGCATTTTAATTTTATACGGATAACGCCGAATAATGTGGCTCAACACTTAATGCAAAGTTAATCAGGGAAGAGATAATGTCCAAGCCACACTTCTTGCGGTCACTTGTTGCAGTATACTGGCTCCTGAACTGATACTCGTAGTAGCAATAGCGCCTTCACAATTTGTTGCACTCTTTCCGGGTTTACGGGACGCACACCGCCCTCTTGTGTCT